>JAAAIY010000180.1:0-65525 GCA_016098105.1 Actinomortierella wolfii
GTCCCTGTGATCCTTCCTCCTGCAGATGACATGGAGAAGCTGTTACCCATAGTAGATCGAATCCTGGCAAGTCCAAAGTCAGCCAGTTTGGCCTCCATGTGCTTTGTCAGGAGTACATTGGCACTCTTGAGGTCGCAATGGAGAACATCCTCTTGATGGATGTACTCAAGCCCTCGAGCAATCTCGTGAGCAAGTCGCGTCTTGTCCTGCCAATCCAGCAACCTCTCGTTAATTGCCTTGGCAAGGGTCCCCCTTTCGGCAAGCTCCATAAGGAGGTAGATATGGTTATCTTGCTTGTGTGTTCTGTAGAACTGGACAATGTTGCGATGGCGGAGCTTCTGTAAGACTGTGATCTCCTTTTGGATTTCTCTTTCGTCGAGATCAGACTGGGTGCTGAAGAACGTCTTGGCGGCGCATTGCTGACATCCCCAGCGAGCCTCATAGACAGATCCAAAAGTACCCGAGCCAAGGAGATTTCCTAGAACTAAGAGGGATTGCGTCGGTTGCTAATAGGAATAGGCTTGGAAGTGAGTGAGGATCTAGTTAAGATAAATTTACATTAGCTGAGAAAATGCTATGCCATGTTCATACCATGAAGAAGAGGACCTATGAAAGAGCAATTGTGGAAGGAACGAAAGAAATAATGGGATAAAATAATGGATTATGATGGCTACGAAAAGTTATTGAAAAGAGGATAAATAAAGGTGACGAAAAGAGGAAAAGAGGAAAAGGAAGAGCATGTTTCTCGCTTGTTACGGTTTATTAGGAACATTGCTCCGAGGAGAGAATGAGAAAAAAAAACAAATACGTGGGATTCTGGTATGTAAATTGTGTATGTAACTTGTGCAACACTCCAACCTTCCACGTCACACATTCCAACTCCCAAGGTCATGCCCCAGTTCGCACTGCAGACTAGATGTCCTAGAAACCTATTGACGTGGGGATGTAGATCTCCTTTCCCCCAACGGCGTCAAATCTTCTAAGGTTCTATTTACTTTTTTTATTGGCCCTTTTGGCTACTCGAAGCGTTTGGATCGAGCTCTGACCCCTTTTTAAGGCTCGACGCCATATAATCGTTAACCAAGGAAAATTACTGCATGATCAACCACTTCGAACATCCATATGGCTAAAGGGTCATATTATGGATCATATAAGAAGTATATATAATCACATTATCCCTTCGATGGTCATATATTTTGGGACTGAATTGTGAACAAAATATCTTGACAAATTTGCTGACGTGACTGTCTAAGGGATACTATAGCCTATCTGTGCGCGATTGGGTGGCTAATCGAAGCGATGAAAGTCGAAAAACTGCATAACAGGGAAATTCTCTCCCCTCGTATACACCTGCTCCTCGCTCCTCTGTTTGCGTGTCAATGATACACTATCAAGCAATTCTCATTGAAATGAAGACAGTTCAGGTGCGTAACAAATGCTTGGAGTTTATCACTGCATGTTCATTTAGCAATGCGCGTGCGACGCTGACATTAAACTAAATACTTCTGAAGAGACTTCGTTACTTTGAGACTTCGTTACTTTGATGTATCACTTGACTTTTTCATCATCACTCTAGTTGACGCCTCGTCCTTGATAGTGCATACACTCAATTTTGTTCTATGTGGCTGCATCACCTTGTTCGGCTGCCATGGTGAACCACTTGACCGCCTCAGCATCAATCAGTTCACCTCCTTGTCCTTGACAATACATCACTCCAAGGTCATCCTGTGTTTTTGCATGTCCTAGTTCAATTGCCTTGGTAAACCAGTTGATTCCCTCAACATCATTCTGCTCAACTCCTTGTTCTTGATCATACATCACTCCAAGTCCAAGTTCATACTGTGCTTTTAAATGTCCTTGTTCAGCTGCCTTGGTGAACCACTTGACCGCCTCTGCATCATTCTGCTCAACTCCTTGTCCTTGACGATACATCGCTCCAAGGCTATACTGTGCATCTGCAAATCCTTGTTCAGCTGCCTTGGTATACCACTTGACTGCCTCAACATCATTCTGCTCAGCTCCTTGTCCATGATGATACATCTCTCCAAGAATATGCTGTGCGGATGGAACTCCTTGTTCAGCTGCCTTGGTATACCACTTCATTGCTTCAACATCACTCTGCTCAACTCCTTGTCCTTCTTCGTACATCGCTCCAAGGTTATACTGTGAGGCTACATGTCCTTGTTCAGCTGCCCTGGTGAACCACTTGGCTGCCTCAATATCATCTTCATACCAATACCACGCTCCAAGGATATACTGTGCGAATACAACTCCTTGTTCAGCTGCCTTGGTGTACCACTTGATTGCTTCAGTATGATTCCGCTCAACTCCTTGTCCTTGATCGTACATCGTTCCAAGAATATACTGTGCGTTTGCATGTCCTTGTTCAGCCGCCTTGGTGAACCACTTGGTTGCTTCATCATCACTCTGATCCACTCCTCGGCCAAGAGAGTACCATGTTCCAATCTTGACCTGTGCCGCACCTTCTCCTTGATCTGCTGCCATGAGGTACCATCTAGCAGCCTCAACGTTGTCCGTCTGCACACCACGGCCCTCTTCATACATCTCACCCAATTTGAATTGAGCTTTGGCAACACCATGGACTGCTGCATTGCGATACCATGTTGCAGCCTCGACATCGCTCGCATCTACGCCTTGACCATTCTCGTATATTTCTCCAAGTATGAGCTGCGCCGTGGCGTTCCCTCTCTCTGCCGCCTTGCGATACCACCATGTTGAGTCTTCTACGCTCTTTTCGACAGACTCCCCGCCATGACGGTAGATCCATCCTAGAAAGAGCTGTGCGTCTCGATTGCCTTGTTGAGCCTCCTTACAAAAGTACTTTACGACATCATCATCTGTCTGTGGTAAACGCTCAGAAGCAGTAGCACTGTTAAAATGACTTACGGCGATCGGTTCACCCTCCGCATAGGCACCATCATTGCTGAGTGTGAACGAAATGGGAATATTATCATCGCTACTGGCAGCCTCGTGATGCAGGCCCCCAGTCCCGTGTTGCAGGCCCTGCACCAAGACCACTTCACTTGCATCTGGTCGTTGATTGGGATCATGATGCCAGCAACGCTCAACCCATTCACGATACCCAGTCGGTGTATCGTGGGGTAGCTTCTCACGATGACCCTTTGTGACATGATGGACGATCAGCGCTTCATTTTCTTGGTCTTTATAGGGTCGTGTACAGTTCGCTGCCATCTCCCACATGACCACACCAAGTGCATAGATGTCCGTCTTTGTAGAGTAGGGAGGCCTGTCAGTCTCAAAGAGCTCTGGCGCAATCCACCTCAGTGTCCCTGTGATCCTTCCTCCTGCAGATGACATGGAGAAGCTGTTACCCATAGTAGATCGAATCCTGGCAAGTCCAAAGTCAGCCAGTTTGGCCTCCATGTGCTTTGTCAGGAGTACATTGGCACTCTTGAGGTCGCGATGGAGAACATCCTCTTGATGAATGTACTCGAGCCCTCGAGCAATCTCGTGAGCAAGTCGCGTCTTGTCCTGCCAATCCAGCAACCTCTCGTTAATTGCCTTGGCAAGGGTTCCCCTTTCGGCAAGCTCCATAAGGAGGTAGATTTGGTTATCTTGTTTGTGTGTTCTGTAGAACTGGACAATGTTGCGATGGCGGAGCTTCTGTAAGACTGTGATCTCCTTTTGGATTTCTCTTTCGTCGAGATCAGACTGGGTGCTGAAGAACGTCTTGGCGGCGCATTGCTGACATCCCCAGCGAGCCTCATAGACAGATCCAAAGGCACCCGAGCCAAGGAGATTTCCTAGAACCAAGAGGGATTGCGTCGGTTGCTAATAGGAATAGGCTTGAAAGTGAGTGAGGATCCAGTTCAGATGAATTTACACAAGCTGAGAAAATGTTATGCCATGTTCATACCATGAAGAAGAGGACCTATGAAAGAGCAACTATGGAAGGAAAGAAGAATAGAATAATGGATCGTGATGGCGACGAAAAGAGAATTGAAGGAGGATAGATAATAGTAACAAAAAGGAGAAAGTGGAAAAGAGAGGAGAGATAACAAGCATACTTCCGGGGAGAGAGATTGCGGACACATGAGAAAAAAATATGCGGGATTGAGACATTTGGGTGAGTTGTACAACGCCTAACCTCTCTTCATCCTTCACGTCACGCACACCAACACCAAAGGTCACATACTTTTCGAGCTGTGAACTGATGTACTATAACCCCCATTGACATGGAGATGGAGCTCTCGTTATCTAAAAATGTGTCGGATCTCCCAGGGCTCAATCCTTTTTATTGAATGCCTTGGTTGCTTAGATCAAGAGGTGTATCTAGCGATGTTGCGTGTTCATTCAACGCGAAAAATATCGATGACCTCTTAATTGTTTTCTCGTTAAATCAGCAATATTTTCAATAATCGCTTCATTTTTTGCTATGCAAGAAATAGTGATTCAAACTTAACATAGGTTTGCTGACGTGATAGTGTCTGGTTAAGTGAGAGCAGCTTACAGAAGAGAACACGCTATAGGAGAAAAGAAAGAGTATTAAACAAGACAATGAAATGCTCATGGATTGGATTCTCTCACCTACATCCATTTACGAAATCGACGTAGTAGATGTAATTTGTGAGTGTTATGCCACTCGGCAGAAAGTCGTGGAGATTCGTCAAGCATATCTCCATCAAGGTTCCAGAGAAAAATATGACGAGATCCAGCCACGATCACAAGAACCGGCGTCATCGTACAGCCATCTTTTTTATTCTGAACGCGTCTCTCTTGTTTAAGCATGTATGGATCGAGAATTGCTCAGACTGGTAACAATGATCGCCTTGGAATAAAGGACTTTGTTTGAGGTATAATAAAAGCTGCAAACATTACTACTTTTTATGCTTTTTTTATTGTATTTCTGTAATATGTGGATGTTACAATGAAAAAAGGAATAGATACATGCAAAAGATAATATAGTGTGGAGTTGTAGATGGCTTGATGTGGTGCTTCGTTTCTTTTTTTTTTCCTGTCAACTACATGCTATTCTCGTCCTCCTCATAGTTCACCCGGACACTAAGGTTAAGGAAGATCACCGCCACCAGCGACAAGAAGGTGGCCAAGGTCGCAGCACGGGTGAGGAAGCGCATCCGGCGTTGGCTCAAGTGGGCTTGGTAGCGTGCCGACTTTTTGGCATAGGATGCCTTCTGCTGATGCTGCGAAGACAAGAGACCCTGTCGCTCCTGGTACTGTTCCTCAACATCGCCTCCCGAGGTTGGGTATCTATCATGATTATAGCGCATCCACTCAAACTCGTCATCCCCAGCGTCATTGACCTTGTCCCATCCCTCGCGCTGGACCAAGTACACCCAGACGGTGGTACCCATGCCAAGACAACTGACAATGAGGTAGAGTGAGGCGGCCTCCTCGCCAATGCCGTCGCCAAAATTGAGCAGTGCAATCAACAGGCCAATAAAGAGTAAGGCCATGTTGGTTGCAGTCAATGTTGGCCAAATCCACGTAGAGTCTCGAGGTTGTTGAGATTGGCGGTATTGTTGCTGTTGCTGCAGACGGTTATAGGTGATTGTTGTAGTCGAGTCATGGTCATCAATATCATAAGCGGAATGGTGGTTACAGGCTTGCTGTTGCTGTTGTTGTTCCTGCTCCCACAACCGCTGTTCCCGCCGCTCACGTCGCTCCTCTTGGAACTGGCGGATCTTATCCGTGAGGGCATTGTGAACAACCCAGTCAGGGAGCTTGGCCTGAGCACGCTCCCACCAGATGCGAGTCTTGCTCTTAAATGTCACTCGCCGTCTTCGGCGACGGCTTTGCTGTGGTGAGAGTTCACAGCTGTTACATGACCCATAGTCAACCGAGCCGTGGGATGAGTTGGAGTGGTTGCTACGCAAAGACGAAGTGGATGGGTACTTTTTAAGGCAGCCGACGATTGGTCGCGGTGATGGTGTCGATGAAGATGATGGTTGCCCATTTTCGCCGCCGAGTGCAGCCCGATTGACCACGACAATCTCGTCCAGCGTCTCTTGGAAGGTCACTCCTTGCTGTGTTCCTGAAAAGAATGACTTGTCAAGAATGCCCTGACGTTCCTTGTTCTTTTTGCCGCGCTTGCTATCCGAGGGGCTCGACAGAGCGCTATTGCCTCTTCGAGACGATGGTGAAGAAAGACCGTCGGCCGAGGATGAAGTCGTAATGACTGTATCATTGCTGTTGCTGGTGCTGCCAGCATTCGAGCTAGAGTCATGGCTGCGGGTGTTGGGTGAGGAACCTGAGAGTCGAGCCGGTTTTCGAATGTCGCGGTCCATGTCCGACAACCAGAACGGCAACAGGCCAGCCTGATGCTCGTACAAGGTTGCAATGGCGTGTTGGTCCTTGGTAAAGTTGGGCACCATCTCGACCAGATGGCTCTGGCTGATGTTATCCACCCATGTGGGGACATCTTCCAGTGAGTCGTCGATCAGAATCTTGATTGACATGATTGCATATGGGAACAATACCAGGTCATCCTTCTTCACCCACGGGAATGGGTAGTCAGCTGCCTGAAGGTCGGTGCGACGCCAGTGAGAACATGACTCGCCACGCTTGACACATCCACAGCGATGATCGTTGAATTCTCGAACCATGGCTACATCCGTGTCCAATGTGATTCGCACACGCGAGTCGCCTGGGACTTGGAAGGCTGTCCGATTAAAGAACGTTTGGACGACTAGTCATGTCATAAAGGAAAGATACATAGAGTTATGATTTTAGTATGGGCTGCATGAGTACCCTTTTCTATGTTCATAGGCAAATAAGTAACATCCACAAAAAATTACCTGGAACGAGACCACGCTTCTTGATTCTTGCCTGGAGAGCATTGGTCTTGTCCTTGAAAACCTGCAAATCGTGCTCAGACTTGTGCGTGAGCTGGTTCGCAATTTTGTCGACATTCGCCTCTCCTTGAAGCAAGCTGGAGACATGCTTTGCCTTGATTGGGAAACGGTGTTTGATAAGAACGGTCTTATCTTCTGTTGCTGACGCTCTTGGCAGTTCATCATTCAAGAGAGCATCACTTGCGCCTTCACCGCTTCCTTCACCGCCACCGTCACTATCATTATTGGTCTTCAAGACAAGAGTTGATAGCGACGTTGACTTTGTTGTTCCAGATGAGTTTGATTGACGGTGTTGCTGCTGACGCTCAACCCAGACCTGCTTCTGCTCAGAACCATACCAGCGCAATCGAATAGTCTCCCTCCGGTCCTGCTGCTCCACATGGCTCATGTACAGGTCCAAGTCGGCGCTGTCGAGGTATACGGTCGAAACAGGGCTCTCACTCGTCAACCGCTCACAGAGCTGGCTAGTCGATCGATGAGACGAGTTGAGTGCTGGTGTAGGCTCGTACACAACCAAAGGCAAATACTTGAGAATGAGCATCTTGAGATCCATAATATTGTCTGGGTGTACCCAGAAAGTGGTCTTTTTGGCTGTGAGTCCAGAGTGCTCGAAATCGTGGTCGTCATCAAACTCTGAAGAGACAATGGATAGGGCTTTAGAGACGGTTGGCGAGGCTGAGCCGGTACGCACAATGCTGTAGAGTGAAGATAAGCGCTTAACAATCGGCTCGAAGGACTGCTTATGGAAGGGGTGTTCACTCAAGTGGCGTGCAATGAATTTTTGTCGAAGCTCAAATCCTGTATGCTTGTCGTGCTTTTTGAGAATCTTGAGGAACGCAGTATAGTTGAGTCGCTGGAAACGAGCCAGGTCCTGAATATCCTCGGTAATCTTGTTGATCTCAGCTTCTGTTACGACAAATGAGGCCAGGGTGAGCTTTTCGCCAGACTTCTTACTAGATTTGTTGTGTTGATGGAGCTGTTGGTCGCCATGCTTATCCTGTCGGATCATATCTTCACAGTGCTCGGTTCTTAGTTGGATCTCATTCAGCTTCATCGACTGGAAGGACGAAACCTATTACACAGTAAAAAGGGAAAAAAAAATGTTAGATTATCATGCTGGTAAAACAACACCAGCTATTCTTCCAAAAAAAATGGCAGCTACAGGCACTATAGTTCTTACCTTGACAAGCTCTTGAACAAGCTGATTTGTAAAGTGTTCTTCATCCTGTTCTGTGAAGGTCCTACTGACACTTTTTGATTTCAAAAGCGCCTTGAGACCATCGTAATCCACAACATAGAATTTCCATTGTGAAGGTCGTTGTGACTTCAGTTGGGTGCCAAACTTCATTTTCTGTTGGTGAGTTAGATAAAGATCCATAAGGACGAAACAGACAAAGAGAGAGGCGTACACAGAAGGTTAAAATTTTCACCAACGAATAAGGGGTATTTGGAGACACAAATCAAAAAAAGAGAAGGCGAGCGAAAAAAACAAGGGAAAACGCAACAGAAGGGAATATAAAAAATAGTCGAGGAGACAGCGGGAAAAAAAGCCTGTCCGTACATTAACCTCTCCGATTTTCGGCTAGAGTAAGAAAAACGAGAAAGAATGGATCACACTGAAAGTGTGGAAGGGGCAGAGAATGAGAGCAGAAACAGGGATAATAGAAAAAAAAACAGGATAGGGGGTCGACTTCTAGAATGTAAAAGATAGGGGAATCCAACAGGGAGAAGGAGGCTCACACGCGACAACCATGACAAGGGCAGGTTCTTCGTCAAGTCAGCAAAAAGTTCCGAAACAAGTTAGGGTTGGGGTGTACGAATTGGTGGTTTTTGCCAGGGCACGGTGCTGTTCCAAGCTCCAAGCACAGATACTAGGGTGGGAGATCTGCCTTTCTTTTTCAGGCTCCGCAGGTTTCTCGGGGAAAAAGCACGGTTGACTTCGGCCATCCGTTAATTTAGTTTCCAAGTTCGCTTACCTATTCTTTTGTGTTCTTTTCTTGATCGTGAAATGATATATCCGTGGGAGGGTGAGACAAATACGTGTGGAAGCAACACCCAAAGGAAAGTTGTTGCCTGAGGAGGAAAAAAAAGGTGGCACCAAGCAAAAAGAAGGTTTCAATTCTAGTCAATTCTAGAAGGGATTTGCAAGGAAGAGTTGAACAACAACCAGGATTGTGCGGGCTTGGTTAGTTCTTGGTAATTTATATTTCTGCGCCTTTGACCTCGATTGGACCCTATTTATTCTCCGTCCAGCAAAGAAAAAAAAGAAACGCATACGAAGGGATGTAGGATGGTACTAGGCATGCATCCTAGTTCTCCCTTTTTTTCCAGTCCCCAATCAATCCTCTCCCACCCGATTTCTTTTCCTCTATGCTGTGTTGTTGTTATTGTTGTTGTTCTTTCTGCCAGTCATCAATTGTGCACCACAACGAGCGATCGATCGTCTTTCGGCATGCCAATGTCAAGCAAACCTTATAGACCAAAAAAAGAAAAGCATTGGGATCCAGGGGTGTTGTTTGCATGCGATATATCACGAACCACTAGGCATATTGCAGGCCATTTTCCTCTCAAAGGAGAACACAAATCGAGAAGAATTAGGCGTCACAAACATGCTGCCACCAGTAAATAGCGAGTCACTTGCACTAACAGATCTCAGCAGATAGGGAGGTGGGCAGAAGAAGGGGGATTGTAGCATTACTCACTCATCCATCCTTTCCCGACCTGCTTGACGTATGTCTACGAGAGCATATGTGCCCACCCCTTCCGTAGTCCCAACACACTCACACACTCTCTCTCCTGTATGTATGTCTGTTGTGTGTGTGTCATACATAAATGTGTATATACCCAATTCTACAGAAATTCGAGAAACAAAAAAAAATCCCAGAGAAAAGAGCGTGCCCCGTAGTATGGTACTCTTTGAGCAAAAAAGGCGCAATGAGGTGGGAGAGGTGAGGGGAACCTCAAAAGAGACACTTGGCCAATGATGTAAGGGCCAATGACGAAGGATCATAGGAGCCAAGGGTGACTACACTGGATGAGTACACCAGATCTCTCAGTCCTCTACATGGCCTCGTTGACCTCGATCAATGGTTGCCTTCATACACTCCTCATCTCTCCCTCGGCCATAAACTCACGATAACCTGCTACATGTGAGTCCCTCGTGTAAACATGCAAACCGAGGAGTGGAGACAGGGAGAGCTGGAAGTAAGATGGTCCGTGTGCCTTTCGTCCCTCTCCCTTTCCCCTCTCCTTGCTCTTCTTCGTTGATGTTTGGCATACCTTTGGGTGGGAATCAGTCGAGATGGCCCGTGGGACTAATAGGCAGGAAAGAAATGCACTAAGATTTAGAGAAAAAAAAAGAAAGAGATGAATAGGAGTCAGACTGGAGAGTCGTTCTTTCTCATGGCGCAATATGCCAGATGGGTATACGAGTAACAGCTACAGCAGCAATGGCGGTAGCCACAAATAGTGTTGGTCAATGGTCGCCTGAGCTGCTCAGCCTTTTCCACTGTTCTTTTTCTTTTTGGATAGTCTACTAGGGATGACAAAGAGTGTAATAAACCCCTACTAGAGCATGAACCACCTGCAAAAAAAGAGTGCTCTATTGCATGCCATCGCGCAATGGCTCTTATGTTTGTACAGTCTCCCTCGTCGTACACGATTCAACATCCTATGCTCTCTCCTTACTACCAATCTCGCTTTGACCGCGACCTGTGTTCCAGGTTTTTTCACTGTACTCATCCCAAAAAAAGTTTTCATGTAAGATTTGAGGAATGTTGGAGACTGCATCCTCTTATCTAGTCACACGACTGTTCCAAGTATGGTTTTTCAACGTGTTCAAGGTCGGCAGCGGCTTGAATTTTCACCACAAACGATAACCATCGAGGCCAGAACATTCAGACCAGACCTCCTCTCCCCTCCTCCCCAACCACAATATCGTAACACGAGGGACAAGCAAAGGGAAGGAAAGGAAAGAGGGTTGACATAAAGAGAGTGGTAAGAGTAGTTCAAGACCAAAATATTTGTTTTCTTCGCTGGTGGTGGGGGGGACCAGAGGAGTGAGATAGAGGAGTGAGATAGAGGAGCTATCAAGCGGAAAATCTGCTGGGATCAATGAGGATCCAGGGTCCAGTCAAACTCGTTTCTTGGCAGCGGCATTTTTCTCGAGCAAACGGCAGCAAGAGGTGGAGGATGATTGGAGGGATGAATGGATGGCAAGATGATCCGGGTTGTTCGACACTTGCAACAGCCAGCTATTCTTACTCTTTGTGCTTGCCTCTCATATTTGACTCATACGCGTGCTCACCCCCTCCTCCCCCACCCCTATTATAATGAAAGTGTTTGCTTCATACTTTTCTTACCACATGAGGTACAATGCCCTTTCCCATGTGTGGATGGAGGGTTGGAGAGGACAAAACGATTGATAAACATCACCTCGACTAGTAGGCAAAATGCATCTACAAGTAGATGTCCTCCATTCGCACTATATCATTTCCTTCTTATTTAAACCTCTTCTTCACCCATTTGCACTCTTCCCAAGGGAAGAAACCGTTTTTTGGGGGGGTGGGGTGGGGAATGGAAAGGGGGGAAGGGGGAAACGCGTTTGTTGTGGTGTACAACTGTTGCTGACCCGTTCCAACCACACCATGCCTCCAACTCCCTATTTTTTCCTTCCACTTGTTCTATCTCACTTGCATGCAGAAGAGCTGCGCGTAGGAATTGGTGCACGAACATCAATTGGTGGGTAACAAACCAAAGTAGATGCCATTCTTGATACACGTCCATGGTTTTTGGAGGTGGATCACATTACGTTATGAAGCTCTTTTTTGGAGCGGCTCTCACAAGGATAAAAGACTAGTGAGTGAATGAGGGTCGATTGGGCGGAGTCACAAATAGGGCAGGGATGGAGAACACACCACCATTTCATGTAAGTCACTCTTTTTGAGCTTTTTGTGGGACATACTACTACTACTACTTACATGCAAAATGGGGAATGTAATGAAGTGTGGTAGCAATGTGAATGTAGAAAGAAAGGTGGAGTGGTATATGCTGTGAGAGAAATGAAGACAGAGAAAAGTGAGACAGAAGGGAAAATAAGGGAAGGGTATATTGATCGCTTTCTTGCGGTGGTGGGGAAGTGGCGGCGTTGTTTGAGGTGAGGCAAAAAGGAGTTCAGACGTTATCAAGGAGAGTGATAATAGATGATTGATGACAGGTAATACTTGGAAAGAGAAGACAGGGTCCAAAGGCAGCTGGTGAAAGAAGGAGCCTCTAGGATGATGAGACTTTATGCAGCTGGGGACCAAGATAAAAAAAAAAGGGACAGGAGAGAGGGGAGGTGTGTGTGTGTGAAAGAGCAGGGGAAACAAGACAGGTCGTCAGGAGAATAAGAAAAAAATTGGATGGACAAAGACAAGGAAGAGAGAACGAGAGAATGGTGAGAAGAGACAAAAAGGACGTGAAGTTGGGTGGAGGAACAACACCCTGAAAATACTCTCATTATTGGACTTGTTCGGTTCTCTTTTTCCGTTCCTTGGAGTTTGCAGAAACTCCAGAACAGCCACAGCGCCACACTTTCACTTCCTGCCCCAGCGCTTATTCGCCAGCATTAACCCTTTCCACATATGCACAAAACCCGAACAGTGGGGGGCCTCGGTATAGCTTAGGTAAGAGTTAGCAATAGCAATGGGGGTGGATGGATGGGGGAGGGGGAGAGTGAAGGGCCAACCGGTCTTGATAGTGGCATGACAATATTATTTTTCTTCTTTGTAGGAGCCAGAATTAGAAAATTAGTCTGTTATTGCTCTTACCTGTTGTGAATGGTACCAGGGAAACACACTATTCCAACAGTCGGATCGAGACGGAGGTGGTATCGATCAGGATGGGACAGCCAGGTAGAGGATGTAGACAGTGAGGAGAGAAAGAGCCAGAAAGTTCTTTGTATGTCGTGCAAGGGTATCGTATTCTGTTTTGGAAGGGTATTGAGAAGGATGATGATGGCTGGGTCTTTGTGCGGGTGAGAAAGAGACAAGAGTATGTCTTGTAGCCGTCGAGTTCTTTCTATTGTGTTTTCTTTCCTCCAAACAGGCGGATGGGGAAGAGAGCACCTCATTTTATACTTCAACCTCTTCAAGGGTACTGCTCAATTTTTTTCTTTCTTTTTTTCACGATGGATTTGATGATTGTCATGACCGGCAAAGGCTCAGGCGCACTTTTCATACACACTCCCTCACGGGCACTCAAAGTAACATTGTCTGAGAGGAGACTTTTCAAATTCAGCCTCGACTGAATTGACAAACAAAGCTATAAAGTGACTTTGAAAAGAACATTGTTGAATAGTCCATACATCTGTCTGAATATCTCTCCGTTTCCAGTAACCATTCCCCCCAAGCCCGTCCATCGTCTATCCTTTGCTTGGTCAACAATCAACAACATCAACAACATCAACAAAAAACCCAATAGCTACATTCGTGCTCTCTCTTGATGGCTCCTTGACGTCCCATACACGTTCAGTTACATCTTCAATCATTAACACAACCTACATCTCTTCTAGCCCTTCTCTCCCTCTTGTCCCCCCCCCTTCCTCCCTCCCCTCCAAAAAATATTGTGGTACTACTCAAAATTTGAATTATGAAGACCTTTGCTCAGCAACCACGCACAACATTCACTCACACGACCACCTTTACAAAAGAGGCAAGGTATTTTCTATATACAATATTGTTAGGTTGTACACATTATTATGATTCATTCACTAGAATCGCACTATCCCAGTATTGGTTCATGTAGCACTGCCCGTATTTTACCAAAAGCCCAAAATACAAAAAACAAGGATAAACACATCCATAACCTTCCCAACGGTGATTGTTCTTTTTTTTGACAAGGACACGCTTCCTTGTTTTTTTGAATCAACAACGGAATAATCCCCATAAAGCTTACAATTCGCGTCACCACGTTTTTTGTTTTCGGAAACGAGCACGTTGTGCTTTCTGTGGTGAAAACGATGCAAAACAATAAAATAGAACGACTCGTGTGACCTGTCCAAACAGCGTACCTCTCCTGCAATAGAATATTTGTTCGTTGTTGGTAGTCAACAACTCCATTTGGTCTAGATGGCACAGGCCTATTTTTTTTGTTTCTCGCTCCCTCACTCTCTCACCCCTTCCGACCTTACCCTTGACAGATCATGTACTTTTCCCTTGCTCCCTTCACAGTATCGGACGATGAGGATGGCATGGGCCATGTATCCCTTAAAAAATAGACACTACTATCCCTGTTTCTCTCTTTAGGACCAATCATCCTACACATTGAGAATAATGCAAAGATACTTCTGGTTGGAACCCGATAGCATGCACATGTGTTTTAAAAATTCCTGCAAACTCGTGGTAAGTCCTTCTGTTGCAAGCCAAAAGAGTACATACATTCCGTTATCCTACGTGCCCATTGCCTTTAAACTTTACCTTAAAAAGATGAGCGATGTTCTATGCAGACTGTTCGAAATACACTATCCTACATGTACCTCCAAAAAAATACAGATGTTGACAGGAGATATGCGTAGTCATACCCAACAAGTTGGCTCCATCGGATGTGCTTGCGAAAAAACAAAGAAAAAAAAAAGGAAACGCCTAGATGCGTACTGAAAGATGGGATCCACCGTGTGATATGACCATATGACTTTATGGCACCGCCTTTTTCTCTAGGCCTGAAAAGAACGTCCAGGTATAGCACAGTATACTATCCAGAGTCATTCTTTTTGATCAAACAGCGACTTCTGTCTGTTAAAAAAAGGAAAGATAAAAAGGCGGCTGGACAGACTGTGAAACGTTTGAAAACGACAGATTCACTCCGCTCTTATCACACTGCATTCAGTTATGGCACAGAGTTTTATTTTCTTTGTCAATTCTAAGTGACGGGGCTAGAGAATAATGACAGACACTCAAGCGCAAATCGATAACGCAATAAAAAAAAACGAAATACGTATGTACATACCTTTCTTGTCTGAACAAGAGGTTGAACACCAGCCGGGTAATGTATAGCCGGAGCCATTAAGGCTCGAGCTTCTATGCTGTGTATGCGGGGTTTACGATGTACAAGCTGTAACACACAGCACTGCCGGAGAAATGTCAACCAACGGTGATCAACACATGGTGAAAAAGCTGTGCAATTTAGAGTAACATTGATGGATTGCCATGATTTCATCAGGCTATATGACTCTTTCGTAGATGGAAGAGCAGTCTATATTTTTGTGATGTTTCTCAGAAAGCATGTAGTGATTGGCATGTGGTGCCCCGATGATGGGCGCAAAGCAAAAGAAAAAAAATATAGTTGCACCGGATCTCTGGATGACATTCATGTCGAGAAAAAAAAAAAGGCGCTGAGTCTTCTTTCCCATCACGAATAGTCTGTATATTCCCCGCTCGGCCTTTTACATATCTCCATTATACAATCCGACTGACGGGACTGTAAAACCTATCCAAGCGGAGTGATGGTATTTTTTTAAAGTCCAGAGAGTTTACCTGACCTTGTCACCGACAACCGCACACTTTTTGACTAAAAAGGAAAGCAAACAAGTGGGGTAACACGTAAGAAGAAGCAAGCGAGAAGAAAAAGGAATGCGGTGGGGCTAATCTTTGGGAAAAGACATTTCCTATACGCTTCCTTTTTTTAACAAAAATAAAGAAAGAGAGAGCAAGTTACCATCTGTCAACAATATTTCCGAATAGTTAGAAAACAGAATCCTTCGTCTAATAGATGGTAATGTTGAAGGCTTGGCTCGGATCGGATAGTTAACTACATTCGTCCATCCGTTCGAGAAAGTCTCTGCAGGTCATTAAGATCCTCTTCCACCTGCCTACTTTAGTGATGATGTCGAGATCCTGCAGCAGATGGTTTTGTTTGCTTTTTGGCATAAATTTTTATAATCGCCCATGATCTCGGCCTTAATGCATTGGACTGATCCGAAGAAGACCATTTTGCGATGTATAAATATTTGGGAAGCATGATATATGTTGATGCATATCCCACTGCGGCCTTTTGCTCATGCACACGCACTTATGCATACCTATGCATTCCAATATCTGTATATTGGAGCATTTTTCTCTGATGGCCCACTTGGAAATGACTTTGATCCTTGATATGTTGCCAACAATATTTGAACATGCTCTATATAATGGCTTTCAAAGGAAGAGAAGACGGGAAACATACCCTCCAAAAAACCTAAGTCAAGAAATCGATCCGGATACTTTTCTTCCGAGGATCGATGGGGTATCAATCGTATCCCTCTGATGGTGGATTGGAGGTTAAACGTCCTTTTGCTTGCAAGAGCAAGGCAGTTCTCAGCTGAGTTTACAACAAAGGTGTCCTGCTGGACACAAGAATCCATAGAGGGCTGTTCCATGGCCAACGTGTGGCCTGTTATGCATTCTGATTGGCTCTCAAGTTGTTTGGCGCACCTATTTGGTGGTGTCTGTGCCCCTCTCTTGGGCGCTCGTCATTGTTTATGGGAAGCGTCAAAACAAATGCCTCAGAAAATTAAGGTTTTTATGTTGCTTGAATTGAACTGTCATTCTTAACACTGCATTTATTGTGACCCATTCTTTTTCGACGCAAGCATCCTTTTTGACAACCCCTATACACCTTTTTTTTGTCCTTTCACAACGGCCTCTACGAAGAATGGTTACACCTTGTTTGAGGGATGTTCAACCGTTCACCCATCTATCTAACTTTTTGTTTTTTCACTCGCGTGAGTGGATTTCCATTTGGGGTATCGAGCACTCATGCCTTTTTGATTAAAACGAAATGATTTGCAGACATCTGCTTGCAACGTGCCACGAACTTTTTTTCTGCTCCTGTCGAGGCCACGGGTTATCCTCGTTCCATCTGCACCCTCTTCTCTTTCTACTCCCCGTTCAGTTGCATAGGATTATGGTTTTTTTTTGAGTCGTTCAAGGCCCCTCCCCGTATCGGAGAGTAAAGGAAAAGAAGGGAAAAGAAAAGAGAAGAAAAGAACAGAACAGAACAGAAAAAAACCAGGATGCATGGGAGGTTTTCATTGCCTCTTGCTGTTGTTTGTACCCTTTTGTCTTCCCTCCTTTTTTCCCCTCCTTCTCTGTCCTCTCTATTACTGTCGTGAAATACATACATAAATTTGATAGTTGATCGATATCCTTGCAGACGTTTTGTAGGAGCAATAAACAATTGGCAGTGATGAGAAAGAGAGTTTAGAGTGTGAGAACTATGAGGGTACATCTCTTTTGAGACACCCTTTCGCAAGCTGGGGAGGGTAGGAGACAGAAAGAGAGAAAGACGGCTCTCTCCTGACTGACCAGGCCCCGCCTCAAGTGGCCATGCTCCCTGCTTGCACTTTTTTTTGTTCTCATCTTCCAAAACCAATTCCTCAATTAGAGAAAGGGGAAGAAGAGGAGGTTTAACTATCATCTGTAACACAGCACTTTCCATTGATTTTCCAGAAAGAAATATATGTAGATGGGTCCACTCCACGCATAGGCTGAAGTACAGTAGAATACATGCCCTGTCGTACTATATGAGCTCTTTACATGAAAAGAAGAAAAAAATCACACAAATATCGCATGCTTTTTTCACAGAATGCCGAAATACATACCTTTTTCCCATGGTTATCGAGCGAGACAACATTTTGAAAAGCACGCCATGTTATATTTGTTTTTTGGATGCAGAGAGAAAGAGAAAGAGAGAGAGCGCAGATCCACAGACCTTAGTATTACTCATGCAAGATGTTGCATGAGCACACGCCCCCTCCCCCTCTCGTGGTCTGTTCATTATTAAGTTTATTCCGCAAGAATACAAGAAAAACGAATACCAATGTCTAATTGTTGAAAGGAAGGGGTCGTGACATAGAATGGAAATGTTAGACGCAAAAAAGGGAGGTATGTATGCTTTGTGGGTATGTTTGAGAGTGCAACATCATAAATAATAGTGTGTGTTGAGATAGATAGATAGATAGATAGATAGATAGATAGAGGAAAAAGAGAGGAGATAACTACTTTTGTTCACTCGTTGAACAAAAAGTACATCATAAAGGCACTCAAGATGGTGATAAGGACCGTGCCAGCAGCATACTGAACAGCGATGACGGCCGCCATTTCCGCGCCAGCATTCTTAGAGCGCTGGTCCCAGACCTGAGCAAGGACGAAGCAGATGATCGAGGTTGGCGTGCCGCTCATTAGCATCAGCGTGAACTGCAGCATATGATTATGTATGTCGATAATGCCCCAACCGTGCACTAGCCACCGCTGTACCAAGTAAATACCCAGGATTGGACACACAACTAGCTTGATCAGTGTAATCATCGTCAGCGCCGGCACCAAGGGACGCCAACGACCAGGCTTAAGTCGCGAGAGCGATGCACCTAGCACCGTCAATCCCAAGGGCACACAGCAGCCACCGAGCAGGATTGTGACCTCGTGAATAAAACTCAGCGGTGGCAATTCATCAAAAGACGGTACAGGGTGGTCAGTGACGACAAACAGTGCTCGCAGTGGGGGTGTGAGCGCGACAATCAAACCCAGGATCAGACCAATTGTAGGTGGCGTCAAGTACTCGCGTGTCGTATGGAAGACTATTGACCAGAATCGACCCTTCTCTTTGGCCTTGTACGACCGCTCCAGCTGAGGTGGGACCACAGGCAGCGGCTCCGCCGATGGAGTTTGTGGTGCGCCGTTGGCAGCTGGAGAGGCAGCGGATGAAGCTGATGGTGAATCACCGGAATTTCCGCAGCCGTTGGCCGACGTGCCTGAAGAACCTCGAGAAGAAACCAAGGTTGCCTGACGGATTGCCGCGATCGAGGCCAGTGAGGCCTTCTTGGCGCTCGCGCGGAAGGAGGAAGAGCTTGTTAAACCTCCCTTCGCGCCACCTGTACCCGCTGCTCCGGATGCTCCTCCTGCAGCCCCATTGGAAGTCCGCTTGTGATGGGGTTGGATCAGACCCGAGTCGTCATCGTGGTGAGTGTGGTTCGTGTATCGGGTCAGGTTGCTCGAGTTACTGTCGACGCTATATCGCGTCATGTAACTGGGCACTCCAAACGGATTCTGGTGCAATGTGGGCATTGCCACGGGGACAGGTGGTGGCACAACGACTGGTAGCGGTGGCTGGATTGCCGCAGGGGAGGGGTACCCTGAAGAAGTGCATGCTGTCGATCCTCCTGAAGATGAGGTCGACGAACATGGTGACGACGAATCATTCGGATAACTGGGGCGTCGAGGGCTCCGTGAAGCATCGGGGGGCGAATAGGTGATGTGTTGGTTTTGACCATGAGCCGACCTTGGCTCCGACGAGTGGGTTTGTTGGGTATATTGGTCGTCATGGAACGGGTTGGTGGTACGATGCTTTGGGGATTCATCCAGTGGGATTGTCGACATGTGTTGGGTTGAAATCGATTTTGGAAGATTGCCTCCAGCACCACCATAGTCGCTGCGATCATCAAAACTGACCATGGTTGACGTTGACGAAAACGTACTGCAAAGCCCCTGACCCTGCATAATGGGTGAGCCCTTACCATGCGTGCCCTGCTGGGATGATGGATGGTAAAAGACAGTCATCTGGTGGGCTTCGTGGCCATGGTGAGGATCATCGAGAGGAAGAATATTGCAATTGTTATCGTGGCTGGCATTCATTGCGGCAATGCGTTTAGACTCTTTAACGTGATCGTAGCGAATCAGACGGTATCCACCAAGTGGAAAGAGGAAAAAGTAAAACACGGTAATAAATACGCTCGCATAAGCTGTACCCTTGGCGCCGTCACCCACTAGGAACGGCGGATGATCCGATACAGCCAAAATGATTGAAATGGGCAAGTCACCCTGCAAGAAAAATTATGTACAAATGAGACGTACGGATTTAGTACGATCAACAATACTTCATCATGCAATTACTCTGACATGTAGACCGTCGTACTGTTTGCAAATTGGCAAAACTAACGTACAAAGTTGGTAAACATAGTGGCAGCGACAATACCCCAATAAATACGTTTTGGGACGCGACACACCCTTTGAATGAACAAGCCGAAAAGCCCGCCCATGATGATCCAAAGGGCAGCAATAATGGCCACATAACTAGTAACGTCATTGAAAAGAGTTGGACAGCATGAAAAGCAAAAGGTAGAGTCAGATATATTGTACCCTAATATTAGATCATTCATGTCTTTCTGCTAAACAGGTCATAGACAATCAATGAATAGCTGACTTACCCAAGCTCTTGGATGTTATCTTGACTTACACACGACAACATTTTAGCAAAGAGGAGCGCGGGCAGAGTGTAGTTGAGAATCATTCCAGCTACACATTTGGCGCCAAGAGGCGACAGTAGGCCATGCTTGGCCATAAGAGCACCACATCCTATTTTTTGTTTTGGCGGCAGTTAAACCAATCAGATTGAATGTGAGTATTGAGATCATAGTGTATAGGCACCATCCAGTAGCAAGAGAGGGCTGGGCAGTAAACTGCAGATAGATAAGATAAGATGTGAGGGTTCCTACTGTTGTGTAACCTTACCTGCAAAGATAATAAACTTGAATATGGGCCTAGCGACAGTCACCCATTCAACAAAGAGGTATGGTAGAATATGGTTCACCGTTAATCAGGGGATGAATGATGAGAGCCTTATTCGCTTTGTTTCTCGAGAATACAGGGGATGTAGTCTTACTTTGCGCTAGTCCAGATAACGGTCGCTAGGGATACCATGAATGCCTATTCCAAAAAGACGAAGACTAACCGAAAGGATTCCTTCACAAGCTTGCACAATAGGCAAGGGGACAATAATCGAAAAAGTCGCGCAGTGAACTAGTAGGAGCCTTCTGTTAATGGATGTTTCGAGGAAGAAACAGAGGGCCGGAAAGAGAGGTTAGGGACTTTGTTTTGAACTCGTGGCGGCAGTGACTGCCCCTTGGTTTCTGTTTTTGATGAGAATGAGAGAAGCAGATTGACGAGCTGTCAGAGAGAGAGAGAGTGTGTGTGTGTAGTATGTGGAGAAAGAAAACAAAGCCAGAGTCCCCCTTTTTCCGTGACAGAGACAATGTGGACATAGCGACGCTTCGTGATTGTGTCGAGTAGTTTAGGAGGACTGAACTTAATAGGGATAGCGAGTAGGAGGCTGGAATTTGGCCCTTAGGATAGGATCAGAAAGTGTGAAGGAGGGAAGAGAATCGGTGGACGTGAGACAAAGGCAACAGGTTTAACGGGAAAGGGCAGGGGGGACAGGGGAAGAGGGGGGAATGTAGGAGCTTGTGAATATTGCTCATGTCACTTTGCTTCCAAGACCCCCTTTCGCGTGGAGAAACGGAGTGCTAACGACCTCACAGAATCACTCAGAAGAACAAGGGCAAGGATCAAAAGGAGAATGGGCACAAGCCAAGAGCGAGAAGCAACACCATCAGAGCCCTAAAGAGCTTGACAAAAAAAAAAGGGCGATCCATTCGCGGTGTATAATTTGGCTCATCTGTGCGTGTGTAAGAATAGAGTCTAAGGAGGTCTCTCACAGCCGCGTATGGATTAGTGCAAGCGGAAGAAGGATTTCGAGAGAGGGAGTCAGCGGACAACTCAGTCAATATTATTGTGTAAGTTTGAAGGGAAGATAGCTAGAATAACAATCGACAGAGTGATAGAGAGAGTGATAGTATATGTACTTGGGGAGGAAGGAAGGAAGGGAGGGAAGAGATAGTGAAGAGGTTGGATGACCATGCAATGGAGTAGGAGACTGCAGAATATCATGTACTGATGTGGGAATGATAATAAGCAAAGAAGGGTGATAAAGAGAGAGGGGCAGGCACGCACTGTTTTCAAAGTGGCATGAAAGTCTTGTGCAATCAGCGCGTCTGCACCAGTATTGAAGAAGTTGGCAACAGGATATATGCTTGATAGGGATTTGTTCCCTTCTGTTGATAATAGGAGTAGTGAGTCCGAGGGTTGGTCGTGAGAGGTACTGAAGGTAGGCGAAAATACAACGTTTAAATTGGGTGAAAAGGACAAAGACAAAGTTGAGAGAGTGGTGGGATGCAGCGCTCTCGATAAGCTGAAGTGTTAATAAAGCAGACTTACGAGAGAAGTAGCTATAATTCCAGGACAGGCTGTGGTGAAAGCAAAAGTAATTGGCTTGATGTGTCGTGACGGAGCAGGAAGATTGAGTGACGAAGCAAGCCGAAGGCGAGAAAGCAAATGGAAACAGTCTGTTGTCGAAAGGAGGAGGGGGGGGCGTTCGGTGATTGTTATTTGTTTGAGATGGAGGGTGTTTAGAGTGTCAATGGAAATGAACAGTGGTTGTGAGGGATCGTCAGGGTTCGTGGGAGATACATAGGTGGAGGGAGATGTAGATGATGATCATGGAATGTGAGGGCCAAGATAGAGGGATGAAGAGAAAATGGAGGGAAAGGCGTAGAGTCTGAATGTCTAACGGCGAGAATGGAGAGTGGGACCTCGCGATGAGGTGTGGAAGGGAGTCGTAACAAGAGGTTTCAAAAGTGTCCAGCGTGGATGTGTGTATAATATATAGGAAAGAGCGGTAGTTACACCTTTGGGATGTGGGGAAAGGAAACCTTGGGGTGGTCGCACCTGATCTGAGGATACCCAGCGAGGGCCCAGCGGTCAAGGGAGAGGGGACAGAGCAACAAGAAAGCAGGTGGCCTTGTCATGTTGCTTTGGACATGCAGTTCAGGGCCCAGGAGAAGCTGTTCAAGGGAACAAACATGTTTAGATGGTTACGATTATTTCATGCAAAAGGCATGGCGCTCACAGCGATGGCTAGAAAAGGACATTGGACTCCATCCAAGTCCAGAAATCAGCTGTCTAGGGAATGTTCCAAGGGGGAGGGCGACTTTAAGAGGCAGGCACCCTTTTTTGGTCGTCTATTCGCCTCTCATCTCACATCTAGAGATAACCTATGGCCACCTTAGAACATGAGCACTCTCTGATTCATGGGTGGGATTTCCCGTTTGCATGTCATCCCACGCTCCTATTCAATGACTATATTGTTGTATAATACTCTTGCAAAGCAAGGGTCATCGGGTTTATGAATAGGTCTTGTATGTTTAACCGGTTAGTATACTCTTGCACCAAGTAAATCAATCACTTTTTACTACAAGAGGATTGCTTGACAAGAAACACAACCACCGGGGTTAGTAAAAATCGATCGTGCTTCAAGAAACAATGCACGCCTTGGGAAAAGGGGGTATCAAAGTCTTTGTCCGTTTTATCCGATGCTCCCTGGCTATAGTCAAGTCCAATCCCCACCAGCTTCTCCATGGGGCACTGCAAGGCATATAATTATGGATTCAAAGCTGGCCCTTGCTCGTTGCCTCACCAACAAGAGAGCGTCCTTGTAATTTTTTTCTTTTTCAGTGCATACGCTGCACGATGAGTTTCAAGATTTCTTGTGTATTCTTTGAAAAAAACAGATTCTGTTTCTATTGAATGCTCGTTTTAAGCTCTCTATCACGCATCAGCTAGGCTTTCTTTTCTCCTTCATAGGCACCTTTTGTGTTGTCATCCATCGTAGTGCTCTTCCCCTTTCGTTTATCTGAATTTGTTGAGATGTGTCTTTTATTTTGTTCTCCTGATGGAGCTTGGCCACCATACTCTTATGTCTCCGTCGCTCATTCGTCCTGTTCCTCGTAATAGCCTAGTTCAATATGTAGGATATATTGGGCTTCACCCCACCTCCTGAATCTCGTCCCTTGAAGTGCTTAACAATCCGTACGACCACACAGAAAGCCACGGACTCCACTCATTCATCCAAACAGCCAAAAAGAAACTGAGAGCAAGGGGCACGGGCACAAAAAAAAACAAATGACACAACTGCGGAGCACACTATAATACTTTGGTCACCAAGAAGCATGTTAATTGGAGATGTTTATGCTATCAGTGGCTGGTTCGATCAGGAACAAGGTTCAGTCCAGCGAACCAAGTTGTTCCTTGTTGTTTCCTTATGGTCCGGCCATCAAATTAAATGACCTGAAGCAACTGATTCCCAACGACCGTACCTATGAGACTTTCAACTCGAAGTGAGACAATAGCCCGAGAGGCAAAGCGACGGCGTCGCTTAGGTAGGATGGTTTTCATAATTCGTCGGCAGATAAGGGGGAAGGCGATGTTCGCTCGTGCAGACATGACAAGATTTTTATCCAACCATGGAACTCCTATTTTTTGATATCGTGTTTACATTTCTCCGTATGCCTTTCATCCGAGGCACGCTAGCATTTGTCACTCTTTTACTCCTAGTCTCTCTTTCCCTCTTTGCTTCATTTGGATATACCGGGAAATTGTTTTTTTCTTCTTCTTCTACGAGATGCGTGGCTCAATACGCAAATTCTACACGAAACGACTCTTGTCGCGTGGGATATGAAGACTCCGCAGTGCGTTTCGTGACTGCGCGTAGACGAACATCCCCCATTTCTTACCTCTTCAAAGGGTTTACTGCGTTTTATCTTTCTACTCACGCACAGATAATATCTCTGACAAATGGACCTTGAGGAGGAAAAATCACCACGCGAAACATTCATCGAGAGTCAACATGTTCTGTCGACGCTCGATTGGACTGATGTTCTTCAACAGCCTCATGACATGTTGAATTCATTACAGTTGTTCGATAAGCACATGACAGAGATGTTGCAAGGTATCATTTGCATCTAGTAGTAGAGCAATGAGCAAAGATGTCTCATTCCTTGAATTGTTCGGCCCATTTGTTGGTTCCAGTAGATATATCCTGGAGGACGCCGTAGTTTTAATACCATTCGGCTTGTTCTGCTTTCCGGATCGTTTTTATAGTTCTTCCTAAAATCAATACCAAGAAACGCTCACGATTTATTTGCGATGCTATCAGGGTCTTGAACAGACCGACCAGCGCGTTGCAGCGATTACGCCTCTATCTGTCAGCAGAACCAGAGTCTTTGGTGGCCAAAGCGTACAAGGAGGATCCAGGGCTTCTGATGACCATTGAAGAGCGCATTCTTAATCACGTGGACATGTTGATTGCCTCTACTGTGGCACAGTGGAATGGCAGACAGGTAACGTCGAGTGAAACAAATGAACCATGATGTTTTTCTTCAGTAGACGTCAAAATAATATTTATTAGCCTGGCTCTTTTCTGATGAATAGAAATTTGATCTAAGGCTGGACCCGAAAGATGAGAACGAGCTCAATAATCAGCATTACTTGCTAGTGTATATACTCTTGCGGATACTGGATCAATGGGTTGCTCCTGAACCCATGGATGCGGCTATCGCCTACTTTGAGCGTACTCACCCGCGGTACAATGTTAAACGGCCACCAGCAGCAAGTGCAATGAGCGGTAGCCCCTCTCAGGATCGAGCGACTATCACTGCTGCAAAAGACAGAGTCCTCAGTCATCTAACAAGAGCTATGGTACGGTTCCATTTTTTCTTTTTGAAAATGAAGCCCAAAGGCGTTTGTTTTTTTTCTGGTGAGAGGTCAGAATCCCGTCTTCTATACTTGATCTAAATATATTAATTCAAATGTTTTCCTTAGGATTTTGCCCGCAAGTGTCACCTCTCCATTGAGAGTTTGCTAGTATGGAAACCAACACCAGTATTCACAACAGGGGTCAATGACGAGGACGACAGCTTTGATGAAGATGCTCTCATTGAAGACAATTTTCCTCTATCGGAGACTGGCATCTGTGTCTTGGTCGCTGGCATGATTTACAGCACATGTTGCGCCACAGCCGGCATTAATTCACCATATATGTTGCCAATGACGCTAGCACAGGATTGGGTGTTTACCAAAGCTGGTGGCCTCGCAAGCGGGTTTTTGACGAGCGAGGAGTCTCAATTCCAGTTGGCGGACAAGGCTCTACTTGTGCTACTGTATGCGATTGATCGGATACCGGAGGACAAGATGCCCATGGAGATGATGGACGAATGCACGATGGACAGTTCAACAGACCGGATGGGTCTCTTTCAAATCTTTCAGGTCATGGTGAATTTTGCTGCAACTTGCTCGTCGAGCCAGCATCGGTTCTTGACCTTCCAGGCTATTGATCGACTGATTCGGGGATCGCAGGAGGAGGTCAAGCTGTACTGCCTAGAACAGCTGGTGTCATCCAAATGCCCCTATGAGACCATGCGCGCGGCTTCGGTCAACTTACTCAAGGGCTGTGTGGAACGCGCTTTTCAACAGTATGAGGAGGCCAAGGAGGTGGAGGACCAGATTCGGCACGGTCGGCCAAGTGCTTCTGGTCCTCAATCGCAATGGAGTGTTTTTGTCAGCCCTATGCTCCTCAAGATATTCCATGCGCATCTATGGCGTGTGGATGGCAATGCCTTTGCGCGAGATCCTTTGGATGATGAAGACAAATGGGAGGAGCAATACGATACGTTTATGCATTCCCTCAATTTCTACCTCTATCTGCTGATGCGCGATACAGAAGAAGGCAACCTGACTGAGGTCTGGCTTACGTCAAACGTACGTGAGACCCACAACAAGTTTATTGCGCTGCTAACGAAGAGGGCTGAGGCGCTTCATGCTGCATATCAGAGCGAAATTTCAAAGAAGCAAGGAACGCAGGAGACGTTGGTGGAGACTGCGGCAGATGCCCATTTGCCCCCGCACACAGTCAAGGAGTCGAAAAACGGTGTCTTGGAGGTGGATATTGACTACGAGACCAGTGGGGACGAAGAGATGGAAGAGGTAGTGGTTGGCAACGTAAGGTCGAAGGAAAGCCAAACCCCTCGCTCAAAACCAAAGGTTGCAAAAATCAAGGAATCTTCTCTTTCGGTGAGTAATGTTATTTGTGGAGGCTACATGGGAATGGAAGGAGGGAGTAAGTATGTTTGAAATTCGTCCACATTGATTGCTAATATTTTGCTGAATGATTATTATATTCCTGTATGATCATAGGAACTTGTCCAGAAACAGCTGCGCGTCGAGTTGATTCAAGAGGTTTTGTCCAATATTGTTCAAAAGACACAGCACCTTCTCTAAGAGCAAAGGTTGTAACAATAACAGAATGATGTAAAGAAATAAAATATACATGTCTTCTGGTAAATTTTTCTACATCTCGGCAAGACATTGCATTTATTATTATAATTATTTGCCCTTGATAGTGTATTTGCCATAGTCCTTGTCAGGATCATAAATTTCGAATCGGGACAAAGGAAAGATGTGCTTGTTGCGCTCATAATAGGCACGTTCAAGTACTTTGCCGGCGTGAGATTCATCCTTCTCAATGGTGGCGTCGTTAGTGAGACGAATATCTTCGTGGACATCAAAGCTGAACAAAGGACCAGACTTGCCACGGGCTTTGTTGATAATAAAGTCGTAAAAAGTGTAGTGATGGGGAATGATAAGATCCTCCTTGACATACATCAAGTTGTCGACACTGACGCCTCGCAGTTGCTGTACTTGCTGCCGGCATTTTTCCAGGAACTGAGCGATTGTGTTTCCCTTTTGACACTACAAAAACAATGAAGAAAATAATATCCAAAATTACTTGGTAAGCATATGAATGACAGGTAACAAAATATATCCTGAGAAGCCTGTCTTGAGTGTTAAGTACGCATGATAGACAACACGAGAGGAGAAGGAAGGAAAAAATAGATCTTACCTCGACTTCCTTGCGGTGACCGGAGCCATCCCAGTACGAGTATGTGATACGGATCGTCTCCTTTTTAATCTCTTCCTGCTTCTTGAGCCACTCCTGACGCAGCTCTTCTCGTATCCGACGCTCCTCTTCTTCACGCTCGCGATCCGGCAAAAAGCTGGTGTCAATGTTCGGATCCTTGCCGAGCTTGGATTTCTTGAATACTCCAGATCCGTTCTGATCACTGCCTTCATCACTGCCATCGTCATTGGGTCGCTTGGTTCCATTCTTCTTCACATCTTTGCCCATGTTGTCCTTGTCGCCGCCTTCTACGCCATCGGCGTCATTATTAATATCGTCCTGTTCTTCTTCCTCGTCCTCATCTGCAAACGACAGCTTCGAAACCTTCTTCTTTGCCTTCTTTTTCACCTTCTTGTCCTGAACAAGCGCACTTGTCTTGGCAGCCTCTCGCTTCTTTTGTTCCTCGAGTTCCTGGCGAATGGTTTGGAAATCTTTGAGATGGACAAGACCGACCGTCTGCTTCTTGAGCGCCTCTTCGACGTTGTCGTGCTGCGACACAAACTTGTCCTTGGTGATCTTGACTTCACTCTCCTTGGCAATCTGCAACCTCTGCTGCTCAAACTCGGCGAGCATCTTTTCGCGCTGCTTCTCGAGGTGCTTGTGCCTCTGTCCCTCCTGCGCATTACCTAATTTGCACACAAAAATGTTGGAAACGTTCATGTGTTTGCATCAAATGAGGTTGGTCAGAATGAAAAACAAAGGCTAATGGCTCCGCATTCTGCTTATCGCACAGGCATGTCCATGAAGCATACCTTTGTATTCGGCCATGGTGAGTTGTTGTTGATGGTGTTTGCTGTGTGAGAATGGATGCAAATCAATCTCCTTTTCCAAAAGAATCTTCATATCGCTAAAATTGCCCTATTGCCACCAATTTTTTTTCGACTGATTCCCTCTCTCCTCCATGTCCCACTACAGCCCTATGAGGCAAGTCTCAAGAATATGTTTATAACCAAGTCCTGAATGATGATACATATCGTTTTTACTTATTTATAATGGCAGTGAAAGCTTCATCTATACAAGTAGGCCATCCTAAATGGATGTCATTTATCTATTATGCCCTCCGTCGCTTATGAGTGGGACCTCCAGACGACCGCAGACCCTCCAATGCTGAGCTGACCTCGTCCTGAGTAACGATTGGCTGTTGCTGCTGCTGTTGCTGCCTTTGTTGCTGATCCTGTTGCAGAGAGGCCATCTTAGCTTCAAGTTCACGGTATTTTTGCTCCAGCTCCTGATAGTCTTTGTTGTTTACACTTGACATTTCTCCGCCAGACGACAACAACAGATGCGAACGATGGTGAACATGCGATCTTGTCGCTCCCTCCAACAGCTGTGCTTCCCTGTCAACTTGCATGCTCGACGCTGTTGCATCAGTTGTCGACTCTGCACTGGTCAAGAAGCTTGGAATGTCCTCGGCAATGTTGCTGACAATGACATTGAGCCCTTCATCTCCGCCGCCTATCCGCGACTGTGGAAGTCTTCCAAAGCGACCAACAGGCTGCAGTTTTGGTTTCTTGGTAAGCGTCGTGTTCGAGTAGAGATCGGCTGGCTGGAACATTGTGTGGATCGACGACACGCTGCCCTTGTGGTGCTTCATCTCGCGTACCATCTGACGTGATGCCACGTCCCAAACCAAGACAGTACCTTTACTGTCGCCACTCACCAAGGCACTACCGTCAAAGTTGAGCGAAAGGCGTGTAATCGGGTGGTGGTGGCCCTTAAACACTAGATCGCTTGCCCCTCCGCCTCGACCACCTCGCTTGGCACCGCCTAGTCCAATCTGCTCCAGACCCGAATCGCCATCGACAGCCTCGATAGTAGTGTAGCCTTGCTCTGTGTGCTTGGATTTGTACAACAACGCCTGGTAAATGACATAGTCCGCTGTAGATTCCTTGTTGCCAGACACGGATAAAGTCGTCGCTGGTGTGCCAGAAGCAGCCAAGAAAAACCGCTCCGAGGGATCAAGGGCCACAGAAGTGATTTTGGTTGGGAACAAGAAGGTGGTCAGGAGAGTGCCAGTTGACAAGTCCCAAAGCTTACACGTGTGGTCAAGCGAGCTGGTCAGGACGCGAGTTCCATGGAAGTTTCCGATGCCGCATTGAATGTCGGTAATTGAAAGGGTATGGTCAGTCCATGAATAGTGTGGTGCTGGTTCTTCTGAAGATGACTCGTCCAGCAGATCGCTCATCATCCAGACATGCACGGCAGAATCCTCGCTTCCAGTAAACAGCACCGAGTCGTCGGATGAGAATCGCAGAGCAGTGATCTTCTTGTAGTGCGCGTCAAATGTGCGGTGCAAGACACCTGTAGCCACCTAAAGGGGCGGGATGGAAGAAGACATAATAATGTGAACACATGTAAGATGTCATTCTGTGGACAAAAGTGCTCAACCTGATAAAGTTTTGGTTGCGGATCACTACCTTCCAAACATGAACACGGCCACTCTGCGTACCACCTACGCAGTAGGTACCCTTGGACGATGTTGCCAAGCAGACTAGCTTGTCTGGCAAGACAATCTTCATCTCTACTTGATCCTGTGAATATTCGCCAGTATGAAAAAGTGATAACGATCAGATCGTAGTTCTATCGCGTCCGTATGCTGTATTTACTGACAAAAAATATTTCCTTTGGTGTGCCCACAACTTGCCTTTTGGTAGCTGTAGACGTGCAGCATGCCCTTGTCTGCTTGAGCTGCAAGAAACATGCTGCCTTGCTGCCGTGGGTTATTGACCAGGGCCAGGCAGCCAAGAGGGCTGACATTCTGCTTGAATGATGCAAGCATCGACCCTGTGTGCAGGTTCCACAAGTATGCCGTAGAATCACTGGCATCTGATGACGACGTTAATGCCACTTCAACAAACATTTTGACTTAATTAGCAGGCAACTGCTGTGTGAAGAGGTGTGTGGCAAGCAAAGGCTGAGGAGGGGTGGTGGTGGTTGACAGAAGCCTTTCTTTTTTCTTTGGTGTTTACATTGGGCGAGTCTAAAAAAATTAGCAGTCCTCTATTTCTTTCTACTTTTTTTTTTAGAATGTGGAAGGCCTAAAATAATCTCCGTACAGGTGCACGGACAGTCTGCAAAGGTTCTTGTGCTCGTTGTGCTGTCCTGGCTAAGTGTGCTTGTTCAAACATAGAGATGCTGCGGAGCATGAGCACAAATTCAGGACTATTTGTCAAATGGATCGCATAGACAACAGGATGAGTAAGCTTTTTTCGTATACTACATTTGATCACAAATCGTTGGGTACCAAACGAATCCTACCTTTGAACATCCTCCGACGGAGTGTTGACACTGTGTACAGAGACACGCGAGAAAAACTCGTGCAACAGGTTTAAGAGTCGTGGGTATCCGTCAACAAATGCCGGTTGGAGGAACTGTGGGGAAGCTGTACGAGTTTCAAGAAGGAAAGAACAGAATCACATCAGAGCTTGTAAACATATTTGTCTAAAGACAAGAAGATCAAATTAGCACCAACAAAGCAATCGTGTCAAAAGAAGTGGTACTAGTTTCACTCACATCGTGCTGCAGTCTTGAGCTCCTGTTCCAGATGTACGGAAAGCGATTGCCAGAAACGGTGGATCATGTTGCCGTCCATGCTGTTGGCAACAATCTCAAGGAATGACACCTGGGTGAGTGGGTCGCGCTTGCGTTCTAAAACTCGCTCCAAGAGGTACACTCGCACACAACCATCGTACATCTCGTCCATGAGCTTCTCCATGCGTTTCCAAAGAATTGATGTCCATAATGGGCCGGCACCAGGTGGAGGCACGCCATCTCGACGAATCACCGCACCGCCTGACGAGCCTCCAGATTCCCTGGCCTCTCGTTGGAGAGAGGGGAGGTCCAGAGCATGCTTAATCTGAGAATGTAATCGATCAGCAATGTTGGATGTGATGGCTTGGATTTTGATGCCAAGGCCATTCAGACTGTAAAAGACTTGGAGTGCTGATCCGACCTGGGCATGATTCTGTGTACGCATACCCTCCTGCAACATTCTGTCCGCTGAGTCGATGATGCTTGTTCGTACAGATTCGAGCTTTCTTACTTCATCATCCACCACATGAATGCCCTCCAAGTCGGATTCTTGGAGTAGGGTATCTGAAATAAATTGTAGGTAATATCGAATGAGACAAACACGTTCACAACTCGCATTTACAATTTGCCATTCCACTCTTTCACGACGCGCAAGCTTTCCTCTTTTTTCATACCGATTTCACTAAGAGTTAGCGCAGCTTTGGTGAGTTCGATGTCTCCTTGAGGCATCTGCATTTCGAGTCGTTTGCATAGGTACAAGAAGCGGAGTACCCGGCGAAGCACCTCTGATGTAGCTTGGATACGCTCCAGTTGAGTGGTATAGGACTTGATCTGCTCATATGGTGTCTTGATCTTGAAGGAGAGTCGATTCATGGAGGCACTTAAGGTCGCCAATCCCTTTTTGATGGTTTCGAGAACAGCCTCGAGACTGCGAATGCCAGCTGCTTGGTCGAGAAGGTCGTTGTAATGGGTGGTGACTTGGTCGTGCAGCTGCTTGTTCAGGTTTTCGATGCTGAAGGAGAGGCTCGAGAGCGAGGTCGCAATGTCAAGATCACCCTTAGCGGAGCGGTGGATAATGGAATTGGCATGGGTATTTGGGTCAAACTGGTCTCGAAGGAACGACTCGTAATCTGTCGAAGGTTGCAACGGAGAACAGTTGTGAGCAAATAGTTGGACGTTGGCGAAGGAGTATAACAGCCATTGTCGTGGAAGTGCACATATGCACACACACCTGTATAGTTGTCTAGCTCTGGCAGAGCGAGCGTAGCGGGGGTGGTCGAGGAAGGAGGGGGTGCTAGTGTGGCCATCGTCGTCGTTTGCATGAACAACGATGAGACAACTCTGGGTAGGCCACGATGGCAAGGCAGGGTGAATGTGGCTCAGCTCTTTTCCCTTGTTCCCTTTATACCCTTTTTTGGCGATTTCATCCAGTACAAGAAACACTTTTTCGTGTCCCAATCATGCGAGAACGCCTCTTTGTTCTTCCTTTTATTTCCTGACTTGTTGCCTTTTCAATCCCCTTTCCTTCTAACACACCCCTATTCCACACAAGCCCTTTTCACCTCCTGCTTGCCCTTGTTTGACGACCTATACTCCTTTGCCCTTCCCCCCTGCCACAGAAGAGACGGAGTTCTCTCACACTGCTTCGTCTTTGCTACTTAAACTGTGCCCTGATCAACGCCTCTTGAATCAATCAAACCAACCATTCGGTCATTCAGCTCTGACTTTACCTTGCAATGCAGGCTTTCTGCCTTGCTCAGCGCCCTCCTCTGCGGGCTCGTATAGCCCTCCACCCGAGGCTGAGCTTGCCTCGGCATAGTGAGACTATGCTGAGGACAAGATCCACCGTGCTCCGATCAACACCGTGCGTTGAATTGAATGAGCTTGTCGGCTGAATGTCCATTGTACATGGCCCGTCCATTTCTCACACTTATTTTTTTTTATTGTTCTTTTACTCATCATTTGTGGCATGTTTATTAGTGTATCAGCTTCAGCGATGCTCTCGTCTCTGGCAAACTGTCATAGCGGATCAAGTGCAACAAAGATAGCAAGTGCCACCGGCAGTAGTCGGTTACCATCGAAGCAGATTCTTTGCCGCCTTGCTCCTGGTCTGTGGATGTACAACAATGGCCTGTATGGTGGTGAGGCAGCCGTACCGGTGATTCAAACAGGTCACCAGGTTGCCATGCAAAAGACGTCTGGCATGGCCACCGCTGCTGCTTCTTCCTGTCTCCCACCAGGCCGATCCAGTATGGGCAGCTTACGGTTAAAGTACGAGCAACTCTTGACTCGATCCATTGCCAAGGCTTTTCAACGGTCGTGTGAATCTCTTTACAAGCGGGAATGGCGATCTAGCCACTCTCAGAACCTTCACCAGCCCTTCTTTGCATCCTCATCTCCCTCATCCTCTTCGTCTTACGCCTCTATCAACACCATGATCCCTTGCCTCAACAATACAACTCCCACTGTTCGGAGTAGTGGCCATCGTTATCTCCATTCACTCTCTTCCACCGCACAGTCCGTGAGGAACCCTTCTTCTACATCGACTACTTGTTTTAGCCATGTGAAGACGGCCCCTTGCATGCCCTATACCCGGACGAGATTGGCCCCTGCGTCGATCCGTCATTCGCACGCGCGGAGGAACTTTGTCTCCGAGTCTAGTGCACAACAGGCTAAGAAACACAAGCATCACAAGCAGCAACAACACCACCCTACGTCGACGGGTCCATTAAACCGCGTTGAGCGTGCAAAGTTGCTCAGCGATGCACCCAATTGGATTGCACGGATGAAGATTCGGTTAAAGCTGCTATTGATGCGGCAGATCCGGCCTTGGCGCGTGGATGATTTTATTGCAGTCTTCTCATGGGCTTTTTTAGCCAATGTTATGTTTGTTCTCTTGGGCACTACCACGTTTGTCAGTCTGGTCCTTGCAGCTCTCAACAGTCTACAATTCCAAGGTAAAGAAAAAATATTAGCGGGAAACTTTTATTTTTCTCTCTCGTCTCCTTCCTAAATAGTATAAAACACTCGAGTGATCAATGACGTGATGTTGTCATATTTGACAAGCCATTTGACACTTTATCACACAACCTTTTTTCTTCTTCTTCTTCTAATAGGCTTTGTGGCATCCAAGATTAGCGACTACTTGACGGCATCGACAGGCGTCAAGGTCAAGTTCGATTCTGCGATTGTACCCAACTGGAAGGATGGCAAGATCACGCTCCGGAACGTGGTCATGACCAAGCGAGCGATCGACCCTGCCACAGGCGAACCAATGCGGGACCATGAGCACCATGTCGGCGAAGACCATTCGGGCCACGGCCACGAACATGACGTATCTAATATGACAGAGGAAGAGATTGACACCAATTTCACCATGTTTGACCTCACCATTGACGAGATTAACGTTACGCTTTCGGCCAAGCGGTGGTTGGATGGTAAAGGATTGATCCAAGATGCATCAATCAAAGGAGTCCGTGGTGTTATTGACCGAACCCATGTCTGGTGGGACCCCGATGTCGAGTATATTCCGGCAGAACATCGACGGAAGCATGTGCCAGGCGACTTTGAGCTAGAGTCTTTTGAACTGAACGACATGCTAGTGACTGTGCTGCAACCCGACGGTTTCAGGCCGTACAATGTGTCCATCTTTTCAGCTCAGCTGCCATGCCTGCGCAAACAGTGGCTCTTTTACGATATGCTCTGCGCAGACTCAATGGTTGGTATGTTTGACGGCTGTCTGTTTAGCTGCTATACCGCCCAGCGTGAGACCACTGACAGCCAAACAGACAGCAAGTGGAAGCGAACGGTAAGTCATACTATATGTGTATGAATGAAGTCGAGTGTTGTTGTTTTTTTAAGCAAATAATATAACGAAGCTGCCATATTAACGATCCCATGTTATTCTCTATCACTTTATATCATATAATTAGACTCGGTTTAAGATTGACGATGTGAAGATTGACCACTTGAATGCCGGCGTAGAGGGTCCATTCGGATGGATCTATTCTGGCACGGTGGATGTAACGTGCGATGTCAAGATCCCAAAGGAGCCGGATGAGGATGTGTTGCTGCGGTTGGTGAACGATATTGTAGATAAGATTGATGAGGTGGTTGATTTTGCTCCACTGCCGCTTGTCTTTGGCACAGGCACCATTGGTGGCAAGCAGTATGTCTACTACCCGAACCGCGAAGCTCAGGCCCGGTACCAAAAGCGACTTGAGGAAGAAGAAATCTTGAGACAGCTGGAGAAGGAACAGGTGGCGCTAGAAGCCTCCTTGCAACAACAACAACAACAGCAGCAGCAGCAATCGTCTTCACAGGGCACCCGCCAGCCTGAATACGCACTGCTGACGCCTGAGCAAGAGCACCAGCGGCATCTTCAGCAACACCAGCAGCTGCAACATCAGCAACTTGTGCAACAGCATCAAGAAAAGTTGCAGCAGCTGAAGCAGCAGCGACTGCATGCTATGAAGAAGAGCAAGAAGCCAGCACTGGTGATGGACTTTGAGTTCCGGTTCAACGACACAAAGGCATCAGTGCCACTGGTGACGGATAGTATGTCGACCTGGAGCAACGCAATGATCCGACCGATTGTGGCATTCATCAACAGCAACCGGACGTCGATCCCGATCCGGTTCCGTGTTGAGATGGATCTGAGCGAGTTTGATGGCGCGTGGACGCAATATGATTCGAACCTGATGTACACCATGTCGGATGAGATGGGCCGCGCATGGACGGCACTTGTCCAGGATGAGCGCGAGCGCAACCGGAAGCTCAAGCGTGTTGGATTGTGGGGTCTCCAGTCTGTTACTCGCAATATTGTCAGCGTGTATGACTATGCACGTGGCCGACAAGGCTTCTGGGACTATATTGCTGGCCAACCCATCTAAACTTGCGAGAGCCAGCATCAACGGACGAACAAAACTAAAGCAGTAGAAGAGGGAAAAGGGAAGGAAGGATGTTCAAAGGAATAGTGGACACGAACGAAAGACGAATATGAAACAGGCGAGTGAGCGTTAGAAGACTACTTTTTTTTTTATCTCGATTCTCATTTTTCTCTTCAACCTTTAGACATGTACATTAAAGCACATTGCATTTTTTCAAATACTCCATTTATCTTTCATCTTGCTCTGTTATGCCATTTCATTTTTGTGTTTCGAGTGGATATAGCGCCATCTCTTCTTACTTGTTACTCTAAACCACTACGTGCACAATTCGGATTTTAGGATATGTTGTTACATTGGAGCAGGGGTCATTTGGACTTTACCCACTGTAGTATCCGTTGTTGACCTTGTGCATATCTTCAAATTTAATTAGCTAAACGTGTGCCGTCTTTCTGCAATGATTCTAACCGTATATTGGCTGACTTTGATTGGCTGAAATTTTGGGAACCTCTCTCAGTTAACTTGATCAACCTGGTTTAACCAAGTATGCTTGTTCTCTATGATAAAGCAATGAAAAGCTTATTGAAAAAAAAATAAAGAATGCACGGAATGGCGTGTTCCTGGGCTTGGGAAATGTGGCAGTGCAGAACTAACCCAAGTTGACCAAGTTACAATTGAGATATTTCGCGTGTTTTATACAAAGTTATCACGTCTTTGTCTACAACTTCCATCTACTTCTCCACTTGTGCCCACATAGCCTTGGCCTCCACTGAGAGCCAAGCATTGGCAGACTGCCTGCCGTGTGAATTCATGTGGCAGTGCTAATCCAATCAAGGTTTGACGTCTCTTTCGTTTTCATCATCAACTCAATGAATTTTTGTTTATTTCACCTTGTTAGTCGAGGATAAGGATTCCTTAGGATGAACTTCCACATTCCTATCTTTCTCAGAAAAAGACGAGGCACTGCATTGTGCACTTGTTACTCTTCCACGCTCGGCTATAGTCTCTGCGACCTACCCCCTCTCCACTTTGAGCGATTGGTTTATCGTTTGAAGTTGATTTATCACCCTCTTAGTGGCAGGGTCCATATTGGGTTTAGGCTGAAGGCGGTTAAATGATCCGCTGCAGTGCGATGCATGCAATATCCAGATGTCCGCAATAAAAACAACAACAAAAACCAGCTCGACGCCTTGATGTAGGAGTACTCGGACGGTATGCCAATCTTTGCCATTCTCCTCATCCTTCTCTCATTTGATTGCATTTTTCATCTTTAATTTCATCGGTTTTTTCTCCTCCCTTTCTTCTGCCCTCTTACACTGAAACTTTTTTACTCTACAATTTAAAGGATTTCTCTTATGGTAAGGACGAACAATTCTTTTTTTATATTGAAGAGAATGCACATTTTATATTCTCTCAAGTAACTCTGGGTGTACGAACAGTCGATCTTTAGTCTTGGTAGTCTGATCGGTTCAGGCGCGTATGGATCCGTCTACCGCGGCCAATGGGCCGGACAGCCATGTGCAGCGAAAAGGTTCTTTGCCACGCAGGCAGAACTGGAAGATAGTGACATCCAAAAGGAGATCAGCATCCTTCAAACACTGCGCCATCGACACATCATCCAATTTTTCCGTACCCTTGAGCACGATGACGGTTACTACTATCTGATCATGGATCTGGCCGACAATGGCAGCCTCGAGTCTGCCATCAAGCGTGGTGACTTGGACTGGAAGACAAAGTATCGCATTGCGCACGAGGTTGCACGCGGCCTCGAATATATCCATCACGAACGGATCCTCCACCGCGATCTCAAGAGCGCCAACGTGCTACTCTCGCGCGACTATGAGGTCAAGCTCGCCGACTTTGGCTTGGCCGAGGTCAAGTTGATGAGCGCCTCTAAATCCAGCGAGTCTGACCGTTTGAGCGGCACTCTGCGTTGGATGGCCCCAGAGCTCTTTGATGTTCGTCCCAGATACTCTTCCAAGTCGGATGTGTATGCACTCGGCATGGTCATGTGGGAGATGGCCGCCAACTCCACTCGGCCGTACAAAGATCACAACGACAACCTCACCATCATGGCGCTGGTCAAGTCTGGCGAACGTGAGGATATCCCCGACGACACACCACGTGATTTTCGACAATGGATCGAGCGCTGCTGGCATCAGGATCGTAACCAGCGGCCAAAGGCTCTGGAGATTCACTTGATCCAAACTGAATCCATCGATCAGGTCCTCGTCGATGATGGTGAAGAGTCGATTTCCCTCAGTGCGAGCATCGATGACTATTTAAACGACCGTGATGCTCAACTTGGCCTCGACAAGAACCAATCCGAGGTTGTTTCACTGCTCGACGCTGCCCAGAAAGGCAATAGTGAGGCCCAGATCCGGCTCGGCAACTTGTATAAACATGGCCAGGGTGGTGCTGAAAAGAGCGACAGCGATGCAGTCGCGTGGTACCGCAAGGCTGCCGAGCAAGGCGTAGCCCAGGCCCAGTTTAACCTCGGCAAGATGTACGATGAGGGTCTGGGTATTGCTCAGAGCGATACCGAGGCCGTAACTTGGTACCGAAAAGCTGCTGACCAAGGGAATGCAAGCGCACAATATAGCCTTGGTTCCATGTTTGAGAAGGGCCGAGGCGTTGAACTGAGTAGTGAACAGGCTCTCAATTGGTATCGTAAAGCGGCCGATCAAGGCAACAGCGATGCACAGTTGAGTGTTGGCATTTCGTACCATCAAGGAACTGGAGTCGAGCAGAATGACGCTGTGGCTGTCGATTGGTTCCGCAAGGCTGCAGAACAAGGTCATCCAGAGGCCCAGAGACGCCTCGCAGAAATGTACTTTACGGGCAAGGGTGTTGATATGGACTTGGAGTTGGCCGCCAACTGGTACCGCCAGGCTGCGCACAATGGTAATGCCAAGGCGCAAAATCAGCTCGCAATCATGTACGAGCAAGGGAAGGGGGTTCCAAAAAGCCACATTGACGCTGCAGCTTGGTATCGCAAAGCCGCTATACAGGGATTACCTGCGGCACAGTGCAACATGGGCTTGATATACAAGACTGGCAGGGGCGTCAAGAAGAACCTAACAGAGTCTGTGGAGTGGTATCGCAAGGCCGTAGAGCAAGGCCATGCTGGAGGTCAATGTGGACTGGGAAATGCATATATGAGTGGTCTAGGAGTAGAGGTGGATGGCGTCAAGGCTGTCCATTTTCTTGAGCTGGCCGCTGCTCAGGATCATACACGTGCACAAAATCACCTCGGCTACATGTATCTACGAGGAGTTGCAGTCGAGAAAAATTACGAGCAAGCCCTGCGTTGGTTCCGTCTCACAGCCGCCAAAGGAGATTGGTATGGCAATCTAAATCTAGGAACAATGTACGCAAGAGGTCTAGGAGTCCCGCAGAGTGATAAAGAAGCCTTCTCCTTGTTCCTCAAGGCGGCAGAGAAAGGCTCCTCCGAGGCACAGTATAACGTTGGATTGTTTTATCAGCTTGGCCGCAGTGTTGAGAAGGACGACGAACTAGCAATAGAATGGTTCGAAAAAGCGGAGAAACAGGGGAATACTGATGCAAGAGACAAACTGAATGCCCTCAGAAACGTCGCACAAAGAAACCGAAAAGCCCTTGTATTCGCAGAGTATTGAATGTGACATCCTATAGCATTAAAGATATATCATTTTACATATTCCCAGCAGGAATAACGATGGAGAGTGCTCTATCATCCTGATATGCATTTCTAGTCAGTGGAGGGGAAGAGAAGGAAACCGTGAAAACATGCTAAACAAGTTGTTGCTTTTTCAGTGATTTCCTTTTCTCATCACTTTCTATTGATGTCTTTCCAGCTATAGTTGAGTTTGATTGTTCTGTGCGAATTAGTGTTCAAACAGGTTATTTTTTTATTGTAATGCTACAAACATTAGAAAAGGATATAAGCTCTATAGTGAGGCATACATACTCCCAACACTTTAGATCGAGTTACGACGGACACGCTTAACTGTGCGTCGCTGAACCTTCTCTGTTGCAGCCAGCAATTTATCGAGTCGGCCTTCTTTCTCCCACTTGGCCAGCATCTCCTTTCCATATTCGTATCCGACCTCGATGATGTCCTTGAATCGTCCAAATTCAAGAGTGCCAAATCCCTGTACAGGTGGCTTGAGGTAGAAAAGGCCCGGTGTCGCCTTGGCCGCTTCGAGCTGCTTGACCGATGACACGTACGCCAGGCGCGACTGGAGATCTGCCAGGTTCGGCATTGTCCTGTACACTGTCGAGAACGGATTCCAGCGGTTCAGTAGGACAAGCCATCCAGACAGACTGTCACCATACTCACGCAATGTTGTGTCATCGTCGCTACCGACATCGACAGCAAAAATAGTGTCGGCGCCGAGTGACAACATGTACTCGACTGGCAAGTTGTCCATGTAGCCACCATCCACTAACATGTGGCCTGCGTCACAGAGTGGTGGTAAGAAGCCCGAGAGCGACATCGACGCGCGGATGTACCGCCATGCATAGCCCATTTGATGAATTTCCATCCTCGAAAAAGTAATGTTAGTCGTGTTGCAGTAGTACGACAGCCAGAAATCTTGGATTTGGGTATCGCTGAAGCACTTCCAAATACCACGGTTAAACTCGTGGCCTGTCGTCCACGATGTTACGGGGTAAGTCAAGTCCCACACCATACGCCACTTTGCTGCCATGCGTCCGCAAAACATTTTGGCGCGTCCAAACGCCGAGACCTGATCTGCCTCGCGCGCATACAATCCGCCAATAAAAGCACCCATGGACGTGCCACCAACAATGTCAATCGGGATACCAGCTTCCTCCAGTGCACGGATGACACCAATGTGTGCGATGCCACGCGCACCTCCACCTCCGAGCACCAGACCGACGGTCCTTCCTGTCAGGCGACGTGCCAGTCTCGCAAAGTCATTGCGATTCGGGTTCAGGGCCACTGCAGGAGCCTTGTGACCGCTGTTGGGTCGCATGTTTGTGTAAAACTTTTCAAGATGGTCCCTGAGGTTCATAATAGTCTTTTTGCGACCTTGATTGCCTAGCAAGTGTGGACCCTTGAACGGCATCTGAACATGGTGGTGAGCATGCACCCAAACACGTGATTTAAGCCATGCGGCGGTGCTTCCAGGACTACAGTGTCGTGTTGGGTGTAGCAGGACCAATTCCTTGCGTGCTGTCGTCTTCATGCTGATCAACAATCGCTCAAAGTCGCCCACAGCCGGATCGTCGTCGCCATGACCCACAAGCAAAATACAGTCTGCTTGGCGAATACATGTCTGTGTCCACGGAGAAGTCAAACCGCCGTCGGCCAAATACAGCACAATTTGCGACATTTCCTCTTGCTCGTTCAGCCAACTGTCCAACTTGAGTTTGCCAATCTTGGTGAAAGCATGCTTTCCGAGCTGGCTCATTACCGTGCTATGGTTGAGGAGTGTTGCCGACGAGCCAATGCCAATCAAAGCACCGCGAAGGCGTTCTGCAAATTCCATCACTGGTACATTGGAGGAGATAGGAAGAATGCCGACAGTGCGGAGGTTCGAGTTGTTGATAGCCGAATCCGGAGTCACACCATGCGATTTGGATCGGCCATCACCTAGTGCTTCACTTGCCCGCTGCGCAATGAGTCGCGAGATGCGAATCGTAATCTCCGGGTGTCGTAACGCCAGAGTGTTGAATAGTGTCCTAGGCATCCGAGCAACCTCTGTATCACGAATGGCATGAAGTGTCGATGGGAACGGTGTCGCCACTATTGAAGAAAAAGGCATAGCATCAAATGCAATGTCAGTACTCTATGTTTCTTGATGAATCCAAATTTCTGTACCAGAAATATTACGTGTCATCACTTACTGAGCACTTCCAATTCACCAACAGATTCGCCTTGACTGTATTCACGTAAGATTTCGATCTTTCCTGGTTCCTTCTCAAGGATAGTTCGGAGTCGTCCATTGAGAACAATGTAAATCGAGTCACTGTCGTCTCCTTCACGATGTAATACTTGGCTGGCATTGACTTGCATCCACTCCATCGCATAATCCAGATGCAGAACTAGTAGAATTTAAGCAAGTTCATTTCTGTTAGTTGGTGGAACAAAGATGTGTGCGTGAACGGTGTGCATCTCACATCTGTAGTCCTTACCAATGGGCGGAATTAAAGAGATGAGTCGCTTAGCCAAGGTTAGCAGTACAGTGGGATTGCGCTCCATGACACGATCAAGAGCCTGTTTGGAGAGATGTCCAACGTAGGTGTCGGTATGGGCAGTGATCGTCACAAACGAAGGATAGCCTGACAATGCAGAGAGGTAGCCAGCCAGACCACCTGCTCCGATCGAGAACAAGGGGAAAGGCTTTGATGAATCAGAGGACTTGTGACGATGGTTGTTGGATGAACGAGTGGATGTGTTGCTGCTAGTGCTAGAAAGCTGAGGGGATTTGACCGAACCCTTGAGGTTCAGCGACGAAATATGATGCCCGAAGGCATTAGGACCTTCTTCGAAACGGGCCTTCGGCTTTATATCTTGTTTTGGAGTGATGGAAACATCAAGGACACCATCAATAACAAAAAACAAGCCTGCATTACGCTGCCCCTCCTCCACCAGCACAGCACCAGCAGGGAAGAACATAAGCTCAACATCGTTCTCCATCTCGCTCATGACTGAAGGCACGGTGGAGGATGCTGAAGACGAATTAGGGTTAAGGTCTTCACCCAGGGTCATGTCCGAGGTGCTAGCATGCGATCCAGATTTGCGCATCGGATATCCACCTAGATTCTGCAAGGCTGGGTCCTTCAAAGTAGCTTGGAAGACTGCTGAAAAGTAATCCGAGCTTCCTGTAGTCCTGAGATCAGTACGTGTGGAAGTTACAGGTCTAATAGCTGGTGACTGAACAAGTCCAATGCTTCGAGAGAGGCATTCCATGACCTGATCTCGCAAATAGCTATCTTCCTCTTCGTTGCCATCGTCAACAAGTGCAGTGTATCCAGATCCCTGACGAACATGCTCTTCTTGATGCATGCTTGTTGGAAGAGCTGGGAGGGGACTGACACTTGAGACAGAGTCGAGCGCCTTGTTTGTGCTGCTCAGATCCTGTCGAAAGTCATAAAAAAAAGGAGGGAGTACAACGTAAAATTAGCTTGACAGAACTCTCTTGGGATTTCGTTCACCGAACATTTACCTTTTTTCATTTTCAGCAGAGCCACGTGAAAAAGGTTCTTGTTTTTCAAGTCATATTAAAGTCGTCTCGCGATCGAACGCTTATTTGGATTTCATTCTTCGCACGTAAACTTACTGCCCTACCAATGCGTCTTCTGTCCTGGCGAATCTTAATGGCAAGTGGATGGTCGTCATCATCGCTATCATCACAGCGAACGCTACTAAACTTCTTTTTGAGGTACTCCATAGTTCGTGGTCTGAAAAAGTCGGGAGGAAGACCATAGCTGCCAATCTCATTAATGCTTCGCTCCATTCTCAACAGCTCCTTGGTGAGTCCCAGATATTTGTGTCCCGTGAGCAGTGTCACACGCTGGAAACGAATCAAGATAACCTGCACAATATGAGCAGCTGCCTGAGGAAACTTTTGTGTGAGACGGTGGAACGCTTCCGCGGGAATGACAGCGAGGGTGGTGTCAACCATGGCTTTCGCGACAATGACGTGTCGCTTGCTTCTGTTCCTGTTGTCACTCAGGCGTGGTTGTTTGTGTCTCTGTGAATCAACGCCATCGATACTGTTTCTGGTGCGTTCAGTGGTCGAGCTGCTAGATCGACGTGGTTGAGGTGGTCGTGCATCAGTACTGGGGCTCAGCTCCTCCATCTCAGATTCTTGGTGGCTGTCGTCCAGTGGCTCGTGTCTAGAACTTTCTTCACTCTCTTGGGTGTGTAGATCTTCAGGCGAGAGGGTATTATCATAAATAGCCATATGATTAGGGTTTGAAAGAGGGCTGGACGCATTTCGGCCTCCGCTACTTTTGCTTCCTCGACGATGGTTCATGGAAGAACGTGCGGATAAGTTTGTACGCCGCTGGCCGTGAGAGTGGTGGTGCTGGTGTTGCGGGTCGAAGGTCTCACGAGGGCCTAGAATGTGCTCCAACCGATCACGTTCCCGGCTCCTGCTACTATCCGAGCGCTTAAACTCTTTGATCGGGTCATCGTCGTGCCTGAGTTTGACGTTTTCTGTGAAGAGCGAGAGAATGGTAAACAGACTACTAAGTGTGCCACCGTTCTTCACTTCATTCAGCAATTGGTAGCCCTCTTCTTCGTTTTCATCCCATGATCTAGCCTGACTGATAGAGGGGCCATCATGTGGAATGTGATCATTGTCGTCGTCACTCTCATCGTCATCGTCGATCACTTTCTCATAGACCTGGACACATCCGTCAACAACAATATAGAATGACTTTTCCAGCTCGGGCTGCTGTAATAGAGTGTCACCAGCAAGCAAGCGGCGTGTCTGGAGATGACGGGCAAGCTCGTGGAAGACGGGTTGTTCAAGGTAGCCGAAAATCTTGATGCTAGACAGGAATGCGCTCAAAAACTCATCTGGATAGCTTAGCACGCCCTCTTTCTCCTCCTGAGGACTCTTGATTGGGTTGTCAGGATGCAGATCAAATGATGGACCATGCTTGCCAGCACCGGTCTGGGGGAGACGCGAGTACTTTGTCAAAAGGCGGTATCGGACCACGTAGTACACGGCAATGCATATCAATACGAGGGCGGCAAGTAGCGTCGTGAAGGTCAAGTGGAGAGTAAACGACCATGACAGTAGGCGGTATACAGCCGAAGGGATGGTGATAGTGACAAAGGCGAGGATGGAAAAGGAAAACGCCAGCAGCTGTCGCAGGACGGGGAAGGTAGTCGATACCTCGGGCTGTTGGTAATATGATTCTGCTGCAGCCGAGTGTAATAATGACGAGGCAGCGGTAGTAGCGGCGGTAGTAGCTGCGATGGTCGCTTGTGCCATCACAAGGGGGCTGGTAGACGAGACAGCGGAAGACAAGGTAGGGGTATGTTGGTGTTGGTCATGGTGGTTCAACAAAACAGGTGGTGTCACCATGGAGTCAAGCGCAAGCGTGTTTTCAAGGCCCTTGCCATATGCGGCTTCAGGCACGGCCGGGGCAATGACTGAATCAGGCATGGAGTCCATTTGCCCAAGAATTGCTGAAGTTAAAAGAATAGTGGTGGAAGTTAATGGAAATGGTTAAAGAAAAGAAAAGTATAATGAATAGAACAAAGGCAGGGCAGAGCGAGAGCAAATAAAAAATGGAAAAAGGGGGAAGGGGTGCAATGTGAGCTAACTATAGCAGAGGACGAATGTGGAGAGAGCACCAAAGTGGATGGAAAACTGTGAATGTGTTGAGCAATGGGTGCAAAAGTGGGAGAAGAGAGTGAGAGTATGTATGAATATAAGCAAATGAGCTGTGGAAAGGAAAGGCATCCTTTTAAAGGTTTAGTACCATCGTCGATGACTTCATCGATGTTGCATGCTAAGTATCATGAAACTTTATATACCCTACACATTCACCTCCCCTCTCTCTCTCTCCATTTCTGTCTCTCTTCTCACGGTTATTTTCTATTGCACCGCCTCAATGCTGCAAGTGTTGAAGAACGTCAGTCTCTCTACCTGAAATGATAACCCATGAAGTGAAAGGCACCGCCGATCTGACCGTACAATGATCTGCTACTGATCAATCACGTTAGTGTCTTGACATCTCGGATATTATTTTCTCTATTGTCCAAATCAGGTGAGGGAAAGGGAAACGTGTGGTTGAATGTCCTTGACTTTTAGAACGGGGGCATCAATCCGATCCGCTCACTATATCCGATGGTAATTGTACACCCCTCTTAAATACAGGACACGATGGGGAACGAGAGCCGTTGGTGATCTCAAGGCACAGAGGGAACAAGAATTGGTGCCACCAATTTTTTTTCCCATGGGTTGAATCTGTGACCCCAGCCACTTCTGTGTGGCATGAGGTAGGAGTGCGGAGCAGGAAAGTGGCTGGGTATCACACAACTTCTGAGAACGAAAAAAAGAGAATGGTGGCGCACTATGCCTCAGAGAGAGACGAAAGCAAATAGAGCTGGATGGTACATTAGGTAACAGAGCAGTGTTGGCAGAGTGATGAGAATGACAAGGGAAGGGGGCGGGGTTATAGTTCTGTTATTCCTAATCATCTGAGCCTTCGTGGTGCCACCAAAGTGTGTAGATCTCCCCATGCTGCGGGTTTTGTCCGCAGCTTTGTAAGCGTATGAACCAAAAATTCTTTTTAAAAAGGAGAGTCCATTTCGTATTTCTCATCTTCACATCTCTCCATCGCTTTCCCCATCTCACACTCACACGCATATATTCCACAATGTCCTTCCAGCTGAATATTCCTGTTGCGGTGGTAGGCTCTAGCACAACCTGTATTGCCTGTGGTATCCGCCTGCCGTCGATTGAATCACAGCACCAACACCACAAATCAGACTGGCACACCTACAACCTCAAGCGTAAACTCGTTGGCTTGCCGCCAGTCTCCGCCGAGGTCTTTGCCCAGCTTGTCACTGGTATGCCTTCGTTTTCATGGCCTCTCTATTTAGAGCTTCTCTCGAACTATGCAACGGGACAAAAATGAAGAAAACTCAACGCTCCATATACATTTTACAAACAAATTAGCCTCACGCGAGCAAGCCAACCCTGAGGAAGAACCTCAGCCAGAATGCGTGCCTTGTGGCAAAAAGTATTTGTCACACCAGTCTTATGAGAACCATCTTTCATCAAAGAAGCACCGTCTGACAGTCCAGGCATGGGAGAAGAAGCAACAGCAGCAGCAACAAAAGAAGAGTGAAGACGAAGATGACGAAACTTCCATGTCCGAAGCATCTCCTTCCACAGAAGATGAATCAACCGCAACAAAGACAACAACAAAGGCTATCTTGGAACCCTCTGCAACTGTCTGTCTGTTCTGCTCACACGCTTCACCCGATGCTCCTGCCAACTACGAGCACATGCGCTCTGTTCACAGCTTCTTCCTGCCGCGTGCCGAGCGGCTCATCGATCTCGAGGGAATGTTGGCCTACCTAGCCGAGAAGCTTAATCATGACCTCGACTGCCTGTGGTGCACGCCTTCGGTGTTTGACCGTACCCTTTCCCCCGACCAAGAAATCAACTCGAGCTTCTCTTCCCTCGCCAATGTCCGCCGCCACATGATCGACAAGGGACACTGCAAGCTGTATATGGACAATGGCGCTGACCGCGAGTATGCTGATTTTTACCTTACAGACAAGGAGCTTCGCACCCGCGCTGATAATGATCCAGATTCAGAAGAAGATGGCTTTGTCAAGGTTGACCCTGGAACAGCCACTGCTGAGCCTCTCACGGCTGAAGAAGCTGCTCGCCTGTCATCAACATCTGTCTTGCTGGATGAGGATGGCAACTGGATTCTCGATGATGATGCCGAGACAAATGGTATCCAGATTGATCCTGCCACTAACGAACTTGTTATTAATGGACGCCGCTTGACTCACAAGGATGCTGTACGGTGGCACAAGCTAGAGTCGCGCACTGTCACCCTCACATCACTCAAGCAGGCCAAGGAACGACAACAGGCAGAGAAGGAACAGGAGCAACAACAGGGAGATGCTTCTAACACTACAACATCCACCGAGCTTCTCCGGAGTGACGATGTACACCAGCCTTCTCTCAAGCTATCCAAGGCCCTGCCATCTTCTCAGAATCAATTATCGCTGTCCAACCAGGCTGTTGCCCTGGACCAACATAAGGATTTGGCCCGGAAGGTCACCCATGCCCAGCAATTTGAGGCATCCAAGTATCAGCGTCAGCAGACTCACCAGTCTGTCCAGGCAAATGTACATGGTCGTCGGCGTATCAACCTCGAATTTGGCACCAAGCATTAATCAATATGTGGAATAAATCCTAATATGATATATCCTTTGTAACAAAAAAATAAGGACTTCTGTATTGTCATTTTTGTTCATTACAACCACAAAACAGGGGATCGTTTAGAAGAAATCTTAACGGAAAGTATATTTGTTATTTGTGTGGCATGAATGCGGAGTAGGACATATCACAGCCTCCCCATGGGTTGGTCAGATTCAGGCAAGCCGTCACAACAGGGAGGGATGTCAAAATCGGAAAAAAAAGCTCGCTCTTGTACATTCATCTTCCACATCGCCACGCGACGACGACGCGCATTGTAGTCCATGTCTCAGGAACAGCATACCGAAGACTTCAAAACCTACTCGGAGCCAGAGGTCCGATATGTTGATGAGGTTGGCGAGGATGGCAAGATCATCCGCAAAAAGATCACTACTCGCAAGGTCACTCATCACCGTGTGACTTCCAAGCCGGTGACCACTACCACCTCCTCAACCACCACTGTCACTTCGTCGTCCTCTTCTTCAACATCGGAGAGTGTCCAAATGGAAAAGACTGCTTCATCTTCGTCCACTACCAGTAGCAGCAGCAGCAACAGTGTCGAGGTGCAAGTGACGGAGACTGCCGTGGCATCGGAAGGCGAAGAGTCTGTTGTTTCGTCGTCGTCGACAGCCAACACGGGTTCGTTGAAGCAGCGCCTGTCGCGCGAGATTCGTGATCACCCATACTACCGTTTCTTGAACCGGTTCCCGCTCAAGATTTTGCCTGCTCAGTATGAGCGTCCAAAGCAAACCAAGGCCGTGATCTACTGCTTTGGCCCTGACGTCAAGGCTGCTAAGGCCGAGAATACCGATCAGGAAAAGGAAAAAGAAAAGGAGATTCAGCAACAGGACAGCTTTGATGTCGACTCTCTGATTTGGATTGTATGTTTTCTTTATTTTGCTATTATTTTAGTGTTCTTACCACATCGTAACTGTCAACGGTCAAAAAGGGGTATTATACCGAGTATGTTTCTTACATGGTGTTGCTTTGATTTCAACCGAAAAATAGGCCTATTTGAAGTTCAACAAGATCGATTTCGACATTAAGTATGTTACCGAGCCCACCATGTCGCCCTCAGGAAAGCTCCCCTTCTTGGCCCTCCCAAGCGGCGAGTTGATCACCCACAGCGGCTTCGAGCAATGGGTACAGGAGAACAACCAATCAAAGGCCCAAAAGCTCAATCTTCAAGAGGCTGCTGAAGCCACCGCCTTCAGCACTATGGTGGAGACCAAGATTTTGGCTGCTCTTGTAAGGCTTGCAGAAAGAAGAATATTTGTGCAAATTTCTCCCATTGGAAAATAGGTACCTGTTACATGACCTTGATATTTATCATTCGTTGTGTCTCTTTTTATTACGTTATAGAACTATACACTCTGGTTTGAGTTGGCACATTTCAAGTCGACGACACGACAGCGCTATTTCGGTCATCATAACAAGTACTTGGGCATTCTGCTGTCCTACCTGCGCAAGTCGGAGGTGGTGCAAAAGATGCTGCTCGTCAAACCACAGGTCGATCGCGAGTTGATTTTCGAGGAAGCCTCAGCTGCCCTGGAGGCTCTGTCAGTGGCCCTGGGTGATAAGAAGGAAGGATACTTCTTCGGCAAGAGTGAGCCTTCGTCGTTGGATGCAATCTTGTTTGCTTACTTGCACGTCATTTTGCGCCTTCCCATGGTCAACGATCTTCAACAGGAAAGCAGTTCACCCGACAATGCCAAAGCTACAGAGTTGACTCGCATGGTGCGCAAGCATGACAACTTGGTCCAGTATGCCATCCGTGTCTGGAACGAGTGGTTTGTATAGATTTTGACAGTCAAATTTCCACCATCCACTGCTCGCATTGTGAATAGAAAACCAGGTATAAAGTCATTATTATTATTATTGAGTGTTGGGCTACTTGTTTCTATTCACCGCTTTACCATTATCCTAGTTCATGGGCAATGGGATAAAATTGGAAAAGAGCAAGAGAATAGTTACCAAAACTAGCAGCTTTGCCAGGCGGTAGCCCGCCGGACTGCTGCCTCACAACACTGCTTGTACATGTTACGTGGGCCGTTGTTGAATAGAGAGGGCAAAACGGTCATCCTTCTTCCAACTTGATTGAGTGTGATTCATCGGCGAGAGTATTGACATGGTGTGTTATAAAAACCTGAGCTGGTCTTAACACACTTCGTAGAGAACTTACTGCAGGGAAAGGGATATTTATTCTTGTTGTTCTTTTCCTTACCTGAGAGTGCGGGGCTTTATCATATGGGATTTTGACATATTTCTGGTGTGATAATCACTGGATCAAGAAGAGTTAGCAATTCCTCTCGGTTGGCCACTCACTTATTTAAAAAAAACACTGCACTTGAGTCCTATCAATCATAAACAGGGTCATGTAAAAATGCCGTCGGGGAAATAGTGGTCGCTCTCATTGACCAGTTCCGCCAAAGTTCGGTTGCCAATAAGCCCGGAAACCGCCATCATACGAAGAGCGCTCTTGGTCACGAAAAACTTTACAGAATCATCTCAGCTCATATCAAAGTCCTTATAGTACACGGTAACAAAAGGTCCTCTCTTCGCAAATAGCCCTCTCTCACTAATCACAAAAAAGCGCATAAGAAAAAGTCTTTCCTCGAGATTCTTAACATACTGCAAATACTCATCTTCGGATGCATTCAAGTGCACATGATGAATGCGGTCTTCGGAATGGCATTCCCTGAGGACCTGAACGAACTCGAACGGCAGATCTTTCTTATGAAATACGACAACGTGAAGCATATCAGAAATGATTACGAAAGAGACAGGCAACTCGGGGATTGTACGTTTGGTTGTCACTCATGATTCGTAGTCAGACGCCTTTCCAATTGGGTCTCGTGGCTGTGTTATTCTCCTCAGCCTCTCTCCTCCACAATACCCTTAATAAATGGTAGTCCCAATATTAATAAAAGACGGACTCAGAATCAATTGTGGGATCCTTACTCGGTATTCCACTTGAATCTTTGCTCCAGTGTGATTTCGGGGTTTTAATAATACATTTTTCAAGTCTGCCAAGTAAGTAAGGGTCATCCACATTTGATATAAAAACCTATCCATCCATCAATCAACAATCCTTTCTTTTTTTTTCCCTCTTCTTCTTCAATCAGCACAGTGGAGGCCCTACATATCAAAATGGCCCGTCCCACTATGAAAGAAGCCACGCGTACCAGAAAGGGAAATCGGGAGATTCGATAATACGGATCTAATTTAACAGCTCTCAGCGCACGTGGATGCCGTCCCAACCTGGGGCTGTGTCCAATTCTGGAACATGCACCATTATCGATCTTGCCTCTGGCAAACGTTGAGGATGCCACAGCACAAGACCACTGAGAATCAACCGGATTCTGCTCCTTGCGTCGTCACAGATCGAGTCGAGACCGCCAACGAAGAGTCGTCACACGACGATACCAACATGGATATTGATGTAAGTAGTATACGGGTCAGCCAGCAAGCATTCAAACCTGTGGCTGTAGACGATATACACGTCGACAAAAAAGAAAAGACACTTCAGTTTCTGCGTGACAAAATGGAGCGCCTCAAGGCGAAGATTATAAAGGTTGGATCTACCTTCGCGATGACCGCGATTGAAGAGGAGATGGCGATGAACGTACTCAAAACAACGGAGTCTGCCACTGCTGGAGACAATACAGGCCCGACAACTCCACTTCCACCACACTTTCCGAACGGATCGAATCTACCCTTGCTTCAATAGTGGGTGATCAGCCTATAGAACTCCTCACCAACTTGCACTGACATCTGTCGTCAACCGAGGAGCCGAAGAATCGATGAGCAAACTTGTCTAAGTATGCTTGACCTTCCTTGGCGACTACTCGTCGTTGCAAGTTATTGAGGAATTCCATTGGCTGGTTACCCGTTTTGAACCGAGGGAAAGGTCTGCCAGTGCGGAGAGTGTTGCTGCCCGCCTTGGCGGCATCCGTGATGTTGGAGTGTGTGTTGTCGGAACTTGCACTGCTCTCAACAATAGCAGCCCCTGTTGCGTTGAGCACGCTCCTAACTGTCCGTTCTTGAAGCCTGAGGCTGGCATGCTGTTGTTCAAGCGCCCTTTCCTCTTCTTCAGTTTCGTTCATTGCGAAGGTCGATCCGACCTGTATAATTTCTGCCTGGAGGCGTTCCACCTTAATACGTAGGAGCTGCAGCGTTTTCTCGTCGTCGACGGGTGCATCGTTTATCTCCACAAGTTGAAATGTTCTGCCAGCTGATCCGACTACTACATCGTCGATGCCCATGGAGGTATCGCCGTTTGACGACTCATCATCCATGGTCTCGACTCAGTCGTAAACGACACGAAGTGTAGAACCAAGTGGGTTTTCGGTGATATCATGTATGGCATCTTCGACATTGCCAGGGGCAAGGTCGATGCACGTTCCATGATTGGACCCAGCCCCTGTTGGGGCAGCATCCGACTGCTTTGAGGGCTGTTCAACCAGATCCACATCCTTGGATCTCGCGACCTCCCTTCTGGTAGGGGTTGCCTCCTTCATTGTGAGACGTACCATTACAATATGTAACGTTGCCATTGTGATGATGTAAGGAAAAGAGAAAAAGGGGTTTTTTTTTATGGATAGACTATTGTATCAAGTGCGGAAGATCTTCACTTGTTAGGAAAAAAACTTGAAAATGTATTATAACCCCGAAATCACACTAGAGAGAAAATCAAGTGGAATCCTGAGTGGGGATCCACAGTTGATACGGTTTCTATCTTTTATTATGTGGACTACCTTAGGATAATGTGGAGGGGAAAAACTAATGAAAATAACACAGACAGTAGTGTCGATTTTCATGATAGGCATTCAAATGGATAGTTAAGAGTAATGTAAGGGAACCGATAGTGATTTTCATGCGGACAAAAATGGTAAAATTAATGATAGACAATCGAATGAATGGATGGTTTGAAGTAATAAATGGAGGGTAGATGAAGTGGTTTGAAAGGAGAGAAGGAAGGCAGAAAGACCCGATGAACACGAATGTGGAAACATAACAGGCAACATGAATGATCGACAACTACTTCTAAAGGCTCTTTGAACATGACCTCCGCTTCGCTTCCACTTTGTTGTACAACGTGAGCAGTAGAGCTACACGATGGACAACATGTACCCATCTTCCATGGTAAGCTACGAATGGAAAGGTTGGCGATGGCCAACTGACCATGTAAAATACACTGAGAGGAAGCAAGAGTCACGTCTCAAGAGTAGAATCCAACTATCCTCAGCATCTCGTGGCAAATGATTCTTGCTTTCCGACTTTACCTCCGGCCACCCAGTCTTTCCCTATCCTTCAAAATCACTTCACTTTCTCATTACTCTTTTATTATTCATTCAAGTGTCTATCATAAAAATTGCTACTTTAGTTCAAATGAATATGTGCCTTGATCCCCCTACTTTCCCTCCAAACCCTCCTTCACCCATCATTTATTACTATAAACCATCCATTTGAATGCCTGTCATGAAAATTGCCATTACTGTCCTCGTGAGCATGTTCCACGGCTTTTCTGCCTTCCCTCTTTCCCTCAGTTGCCTACCACTTCTTACTCAAATACATTCACTCGAGTATACATTCTTATTTCTCTATCCATGCGCATGTTCCTTGGCCTTCTGGCCCCTCTTCCTTTCATGCTACCCTCGCCGTTGGGTCCATCTCTCGGCAAGCCGAGCGAATGAAAAGTGCCAAAGAGTCGAAAGGCACCATGGCAAAAGAGAACTGGGTCCCACTTACACTTTCAACTCGTCGGAGGAAAACATCACCCATTCCCATTCATTTAAATATGTTCTTTTTGTCCACATTTTGTTTCTTTCTTCTTCACACTCTCCCTCTTACCTTCTTCACTCTTCAACCACCACCACCATCATCACCACTATTGCCACTTCTCTCTTCCTCCATGTCTCCTCCAACTCTCTCGCCGATTCTCTGACGTGACGATACAAGGTAATGGGGACCTTGTGTGTTGATGATATGCATGGCGTGATGTACGGATTTAGGGGTTGGAAGTGAGTAAGGTCCACCTTGGGTATTGTGGAGCGATATAGTGCTTAGCCTAGAGCTTTGCGAATCCCACCGCTGCCTCTCCCAATCAGTGTACGCTGACTGTAGTGATGCTGGATATGCTCCTCCTCCTTTCGGGTCCAATTCTGTTGAGCGTAAATGGGGGTATGGCTGCGGCTACTTTTCACCAGCAGTGAGTGGGGGCCACTACATGTGTAGTGCAATAGCATCAAGGAAGTTGTGTGGTTGTGTATTAGCCACTGGTACTCACCATTACAGTCTTTATTTCATTCAGTCTTCCCTTTTATTTAGGAAAAAAAAACTTATGAGCTGTCAACTACTTCGAAGTGAACAAGAGAATGGGGTAAGAAAGGTATACTTTTTTTGCTTTTAGAGTAGTTAGAACAAAAGTGTTTGTCTAGGGCCATAGTAAAATAAATATGTATTGTGCTTTAGTCTACGTTATAAACATTGATTGAATAGATTTGGTGGTTATCAAGTGAACCAACTCGTGTAGTTTACTAAAATATATAGGCAAAATATAGTACTTGACTCCAGGTGGAGCCAAAAGTCTAGGTGAATACGAGTAGAGAAGTGGGTGAGCGGCGAAAGAAAAGAAGTTTAAAAGGGTGATAGGTTGTCATAAGCATGGCAAATATCTGCTTTATAGCAGAAAAGAGCCCATCATTTTTCACAAAAGTCGTAGATGAGTGGAATCAATTTACGAACACGCAACTGTTATTCAGCGCCTCCTTGCTATTCTGTATTGTATTCTTTTCTATCAGCATTTCTCGTTCTCGCGTTACAAAAACATGCTAACCGAGGGTTGTTCCAACCCCCACCAATCAACCTAGTTAACCAAAAGAGAACTTACATGATGACGAAATGAATATGCTTAATAACCATGCATGTTTATTTGCTTGCATATAACAAATAATGAAAGTGTATAACTGGTCATTGTGAAGTGGATAAGGATACAGTTTTAGCGTATGAGAAAAGCATTAGACAAAGTGAACAAAGATGTGGTAAATCTTCTCCAAGTGTTGTTCGTTGTTCAGTAGAGCAAGCCCAGCATTCTGGGCAAGACAATCACAACATTAGCGGCAGAAGTTGTTGAGGCTATAATACTAGATAGATATATCCCTGTGTATCTTTTTGGAGGCTGTGTACGAATGCTCAAGAAGACGGCACCAACACTGTTTCCATTTAGATCTAACTGTAGCATTTAGGACAGTCCGCCTCTTTTTCCAAAACTTGATGGTAATTTGCAAACCAACACAATCTAAGAAAGACAGCAAAAATAACCAACATCTCGCTTTCTTCCCACAACTGTAGCAGAGACCGCAGACAGGTTTTCCACTCTGGCGATCTCTTGAGTCGTTCAGCTGGATATACTAAAGCTCGGCAGTGTGGGGCACGCGCTGTTAGGCTGCCGAGGTAATGTATTCTATGTAAAACTCCAAAAACTTTCTCAAAATGCCTCTGAATGAATGGTTGCCGCGATAAAAGGTACAAAGTCGTCCCTAGATAGTGTAAATATAGAAGATGTTAAAATATTTCAGGTCTCACAATGGACGGAAAACGATTGTATTTTTGATATTACAGCCGTCAAGCTGCCAACATGATTTTCTTCCTGGCACGTAAGGCAACCGTGGTTAGAGTTGCCGCATATTCTACAGGACTTATAGAATACACGATTATATCAGTGAGCAGATTGCTTGCTACAACTCAAAGTTTCGAGTGATGTGCTGTGTAACACCCAGTACACAGCACTTATCTGCAATATGAATGCGCACAGATTCGTGCATTGTGTCCTACCTGCTGGCAATTTCTACAATGTTGCACACTTCGAGGTTTGGTCAATAATACACCCGAAGAAGTGTCCGTATGATCGGTCGCTTGGCTGTGGAGTGCTGAGTTGTCAGATGGGGCGACATATGGGAGGATTGTCAGCATGATGTATCTTGCCATGGAAGCTCTTACCTATACCAAGGCTCGATGCTCATGATAAAGACTATATGTACTTGGTTCCATCATGCTCATGTAGTCTAAAAAGAATTTACTCTCTAATCCAAATCCACACTGTCTGGAACCTCAGCATTGGTCAATGAGCGTGTAGTTATTGGAGTTAAGATGTCCATCGCCAGCTCCAAACCTTTTGAAATATTCTTGGATAGAGATTACATTGATGAAGAGGATTTCATTTGTTTTTCTGTAAGGTTTCATGCGAAAGTGTCGAGCAGTTTTGGTTACCTCGGTAATGAATTCACGCGCCTTCACACCAGTTTTTTTAGCAAAGAAATTGAGGACTAATATTTACTTTAAAGAATATTTTCTTTTCCTGCCCGCATTAGGATTCAGAATTTTACGATTTTCTCAGTCACCATAGATTCCGGCTGACTTCTATCGTCACGACATGCTTGATTCATGATGCCCCATCAATACATGTCGTTATATATCCTTCATTATGGTTCCCATTTTACATGACTTTCATAATGTTGTTGACTGAATTTTTCTGGTCTACATCATTGGACAAGTCCATAGCATTTACTGAAAAACGTTACGATGCCAACTAATATATGTAAATAATAATAAAAACGAAAAAGGTGTCCGATGACCAAAAACAAAATAGGAAAAATGAAGAGATATGTAGGATTGCTTTTACTACCTCAGTGACACATATTGTTCACGCCAAAATTTTGAAAGTTGGGATTGCCGATGCCACGGACGGCGATATTATTGTTAGCCATGCCAAGGTCCTTGTTGAACGACGGCTCATGAGGCTTGTCGGCATCACTCCCGTCGTCTGTTCTCGAGGCAAGCGTCTCCACAGGGGTTACCTTGAGCCCAAGTGGAGATTGCTTACCCTTTCCCATGCTGCCACAGTTTCCGGAACTAGACGTTGCAGAAGTGATAGTTGCAGTAGCAGTAGTAGTCGTGGAAGAAGTATCGATTCCGCTACGAATGGACCCCAGGTCGGAAAGAGAAGAAGAAGTACTGGAGCCAATCGTGCCCGTACCTTTATACTCTTTTGGCTTTTTGTTGGATCTGATGCTGTTCGTGCTGCTGCTACTGATCATCGTTGAGGTTTCGCCAAATGACATGGTGGCTGACAGATGGTGGCTGGAGCGACTGCTACGACTGCGGCCGAAGACTCTTTTTGGGTACGCTGTCATCTCAGGGGTCGAATCGGGAGTGGTACCACTCAACGCGACTGGTTCGAGGAAGCGCGCAATTGGACGACCTGAATACATCTTGTCAAGTACCTTATTGTACAGGAACCTAGGCATGTTGAACAGGAACTTGCGGCTCAAGCTATTCATAAAGGTCTACTTTGGCGATAGAGAGAAAGAGGGGAGAAGGAAGAAAAAGAAAACTCAATGAATAGGATATAAATAATATGCAATGTGTGCTTTCACACGGGAGAAGAGAAAACATTTAAACACCGTGCTTGATCACGAACCTGACCGGAAACGACCCTCATCATGAGAATAGAGGTCTCAACAGCTGCTTGGGCGATGGGCTGACGAATACGGGAGTACGCTTCAAAGGCACGTTCGATATGTTCTTGCTTGGTCGAAGGTAGTTCGTAAAGAAGGTTACTCAAGCATATCGCATCAAGGATAGTCTGGATGGCACCTATATATGAGGAAGGCAAGTTCAATATGCATAAATTTATATCCATTTCATGTAACTACAGCATGAATCTTCATATTTTGAAGATAGCTTTGGTATATTACCTTGACCAGCAAATGGAATGAGCTTGTGGCACGCGTCACCCATTAAAACCACTCTACCTCCATACCAAGTCGAAAAACATTTGTCCTCAAGCATAATCTTGGAAATCAGGCCACGCTTCGTTGCATCGAGCAACGTTCCAAACGTGCCTCCCAGTGGACAGGGGAAATCACGAACTTTATAACAAAACAAAAAAAAACATGGGATGATGTTAAAAAAAGAAAGAATGATCGTGCATGCGCAAAGCTATTCCAAGTTAGTTTCTATACTTCATCTTCTATTCTTACCTTGGGATATCGTCTCGTCAATGTACTCGGGACCCCAATTGGAGAACTTGAAGTTTGCTTCGTCATGTTCTTGTGGGTTGAGCAGGTTGCCTGAGATACCCCAGCCCACACGGTTTTCCGTTAGGGGCATGATCCAGGTTGAATAAGGCAACTTGTCGGACACGGTGACAAACAAGTCGCTGTCGGGCCCATTTGTGTCTTTGAGGCCTTCGGTTCCGTTCAACTGAGCCACGCCTTTATGTTTGTTTGATTATTTTTTTTGTAATCGTCAATTACAGTGAGATAAAGCGTGCGATTTGCAAAAGAGTTAGAAGCTACTCATCTACCCATCGATAACAATGAGATACAACTTTTTCAAAACCAACCATAACAACATACCAACAAGTGAAAACTGATTGAAGCGGAGGGGTGCTCGATCATGTGCGGGAATGTTCACACCTTTTGCAATCTCAGCCTTGTACAAGCATTGGCGCACAGCCGAATAGGCACCATCACAACCGATCAATATGTCACCCTGATAAGAGGTTTGGTCAGAGCATTTGACCACAACACATTCATTGTTTTGTGTCACCTCGAGAACTCTCTTGTTGGTCGATATGCGGCTCTTGCGGATCTTGGACAACAATACATCCATCAACTCGGGGCGGGAGAAAATCATGGTCTGGAAGCCATATCGCTCGCTCATGTTGCTCATGTCATTGCGACCAATGAGCGACATGTCCTGGCCGTAATAGCTCAACCCTGTCACAGGTTTGCCAATAGCGAGCAGCTCATCAAGCATGTTCAGCTGCTGGAAGAGCCGCAGTACTTGCTGGAAAACGTTGTGGGGAGAAGTTGGTGTTCAACAATAGGCAAAGAAAAATGTAAAAGACAGGTTAGGTTTACTTTCCAACTGTAATGATATGAACGATGAAATATGCCATACTTCATTTTTCATACCGGTGAAATGGCAATAGACGACCCCAAACAGGTGAAGCTTGGTGCCTTCTCGAGTATATGGTAGCGTATACCTATGCGATCGAGCAGAATACCCATGACGAGGCCTAATATGCATACAATATGCATCAGCAGCGACTCAAAAACTGTGCTCAAGAACACGTGTGTCAACAATAAGCTGAATGATCATCACTTACCACCAACGCCAGCACCTACAATGATAACTGTGAGTTCTTTGGCCATTTTTGTGTATGAAAATATGAACACAATGAATGTGGTAGGTTTTGGATACAGTGAATATTAAAAGTTATGTGAAGAGGCGGATGCATGGAACGACCCCTTCGTCTTCAACCCTTTATATGCGATGCAGGGCAGCTACCACACTCAGAGGCCAATGCGCAGAACCTGCATGATTGGTCGGGTAGATCAATGCGGCAATGTTTAATATGAACGTCCTGCCACTATTGTATTACGCCCATCTCTCTTTGCATTCCGCTAGCACGAGAGTCGGGTCCGATGCCGCAATTTGGCTTTGTTATCTCCTTCTTTTGCCTCTTTCTCTACCTCGCCGTGTCTAGCCTCGCGCATGTGTCCTTCCACTGCCACGCTCAAATTTCTTTCAAGGCACAACCGGTTTATGTGACAACTTTAGAACAGAATCTAGTAGCCTGACGGTCTGTGCACATCTAATGCGTCGGTATTCACGGAACTAATAATAAGCTAAACTCGCTCTCACTCTTTTTTTTTCTCCAACAAAAGGGGAAGGGAAACTATGAAAATCTATGCTATTTACTATGCTACTTAAAGACCGATGAAGCTACATTTCCCAGAAACATTATGGATAGGGGTAGTATGGAACTCACCGGCGCCTTCATGTTCACATCCTACTCGCCATTCGTACCATACCTTGCGAGCGTCCGTCTGGCGCCAAAATTCAATCGTCACTTTGCTATTCGCTGGGACGTAAATAGGCGTCTTGATAGGAAAATATATCGGAAACCAGCTGAACATTCCAGGAGAATGGGTCTGGGGATTAATACCTATTTTCAGATTTATGAAGGAGGCAACGAAAAGAAAAAAAAACTGAAATGAGCAAAAGAGTGTCCCATCTATTGTTTCGACAGAGGGCTGATTGTTCCAAACCGTGGGCGTGAGATAGGGTCAGACGGAGGAACGAAACGTGACGAGAAACAATAAGGAGGGTTAGAAGAAAACAACTTACTGAGGGTCACATTCTTGTACAACACTGATTCGAAGTATCCTGCAATACCATGGATCGTGCCATTGGTCTTTAGCTCAAAAGGGATGGATGCCGACCGAATGTTGTGGTGGTTGCTAAGGGGCTCTGTTTAGGTTAGGATGCCAAGGCAATGAAAAAAGAGATAAGTAAAGTGTTCTTGCTTTGAGGATGTTTCGAGGATGTCATGTCTCAATGTAAGCTTACAAACTGACGCGCTAGTCGTTTGTTTACTCGCATATCCAGCCATATTTAATTATCCTCTAGGCAAATCTTTTTAACTATCCTCTGACGTGCGTTTGCACTTACCCTGATCATACGGCACATCAATCACATTGGGGTGGTTAAACGTCCAAATTGGCTTGGGCTCTGCTAAGAGAGAAATGGCTTGGAACTTGACCACGTAGGATGACTCAAAACGTGTGGGGTCCTTAAACGCTGCTACGTTGTTGTGTAACTTGTTGGAGCTCAGAGGAGCTACAAAAGCCGTATAGCTAGCCGGAATCGAAATGCCAGTGCCAGGCTTTAGGAACATTTGTGCCCCATCCAAACATTCGGGCGAGAGCTCATTATCACCAAATGAGCCCAGTAATTCGCTAACAAGGATGTCTGCCTTTTCGGGTGCATTCCATTTTCGCATGTCCGAAAATACGATCGTCACTCTGTCACCCCATAGAGTTGCTTTCATCCTTTGTAGACTACATGAGTAGTGGTGATTCCCAACGGAAACAAAAAGAAAGATAATAAAAGTGTTAGAAGAGACGAGTAGAAATGTGTACTAGAGACAAAAGTCATTTCTTCGGATAGGATTGAAGTAAGTACGTACGTGACAAAAGCATTAGGGTTCTTCTCAACAGCATAAATGCGGACGTTGCGACCTGCTTTCTCGGCAGCACGAAGGGAGCAATTAACCAGAGGACCCCGACCAGCACCTACGACCATCAGAACAGTGACATCAGGATCATTCAGATCTGATGGTCGAGGACGATCCATGAGAGCCTGTTCCACAGCAAGTTCGTACTGCTGATACTTGATGGGGTCCTTTTCAAATGTCTCATAAGTACTCGATTCAAGATTGTCCTGTAATGGTTGTAATGGCGCCTGGAGGTAATCTTGGTATCCGGCTGCAAACTGCTCGTCCAATCCTGGCGCCTCGAGTGGTCGATGAAGATAATGGATATAGTCCGCATAGGGCGATGAAAAACTTTGTTCCAGGCTGTCGTCCGTAAACTCATCGATGATATATTTTGGCATCGACTTTGAGGAGAGAATAATGGCCGGTTGGAACTAATAATGTATCATTGAAAATATACAAGGAAAGAAGGTAAAGTAGAGCAAGAATTTGAATCAGCTGTCAAGTCGTACCATACTTTCCACACATTCATCCTTTTCTTTTTTCAACATTCATAGCACCAATGTCGTGTAGAAACAACGTGAATACCTTGACAAATTTCCGCACAATTGCCTGGTGTCGCTTACTCAAGACGGGAAATCCGCTGTTGTTGAAGATGAAAATTTCTTCAGGGATGATGAGTGCCTTAACAGGTTCTGCAAACCAGCGGTCCAAAATCTCTTCTGAGGGGACAGTTTCGGACAACTCAAGAGCGATGCCAAGCTTTGGGTCTGCACCAATCATTGTCCGCATCATATTCCAGCGCTCCCACGACTTTGTGCCTTGCGCGGACGCGTCGGTAACGTTCATTTCGAGCTCAAGGTCCATAAGTGGTATCCGCATCCAGCAAGTAGTCCAAGTGAGGCTCTGAAGCATAGTTGCAAGGACACGGCTATAGTTGGAAAGAGGTCCCGCTGGAGGATATGGCAACATCACCCCGCCAAGACCAAGATGCGCAGACCATTGCAGCTGCTGCTTCAGCGCCAGCTCGGAATGAAGACGCACTACTGGGTCTGGTGAATCGAATTGCGTCCACTGAGCAGGCAGGCCAACCAGATAATCAGAGCGTTCTATTGAAGTCGAGAGGAATGACCAAGTTAGTACGACTTTTTGAGCCTCTTTTCCATCCAGAGCGAAAGCGCCACTAAATCATATTCCGCGATAAATCCAAACAGCCTTGACCACACGTAGGATAAATACCTGACACCTGCAGGACCAGATCCTCAGGGGTCATGGCCTCATAACCAGCACGCCACATTCTCATCTCGTGGCTGTCGGGGCTGTGGCCTTTGAAGAGGACGCGCTCATAGTGCGGCGTTGTAATAGGGGCGACCATAAAGTCGAGACCCTTTGCAATGCCATAGTTGATCAGCGGCCCGATATTGGAGTGAGTGAGCTGGTCACTCGGTGGCATGAAACCGATTTGAACCATGGCTGGATGCAGAGTATGCGGGTCGTCAATGATGAACAGTAGAATCAAATCCTTTCGTTTGGTGAACTCAGGGCAACTTTTTTTGGTGTGAGGTGACTGCGAGGATACGACAAAACGACTCGCTGATATTGGATATTCGGTGGAGACAAAAGGAGACTGTACCTTGCACGTTATTCGTTCTCTTCGCTCCCTTGCCACTTACCTCGTTCCCCCCCTCCCATACACACAGCAGAGTGGACGGCGCCTTGTGTGTTTTCCTTACCGCTGGTGTGCTTACTGGGTGGCGAGTACGCCATGTTCTCCAAAAGAAGGTGGTTGTCTCCTTCCCCTCAACTTTCCCTCTTCAGTCAATCAATCTCCTGCTCTACACAAAATTGTTGTCCTGTTGAAGAAATAAAAAAGTAGAGTTCGCATATCATTTCCAAAACTGTGCCTCTTTTCTCCATTCACCCGACGACGATCAGCACGTTGCACATAGCTTGTAGGAGACAAAGGAGTGTGTGTATGTGTTTGTTGTAAAACAGAAAGACAGAGGAATGAGAGGGAGAAGACAAGACAGTGAGCTGCTGCTGGAGAGAACTACAAGGCTGAGGAAGAGAGCCAAAATATAGGTAAGACCCACTCTTTTGTATTCCCCCCCTCATTTCACCTCCCTTTTCACTCCTCTCCTTGAGTTTGCTTTTTTATTTTTTATACTTTGCCTTACCTTTCTTTTCTGTCATTTTCTATCCCACTGTCCATCCACACACACAGCATCACACATAATACCTCTCACTCTCCCTTTTACTTGTTCTCTCTTTCCCTTTCTCACATCCCCACATCCTTTGTTGTGCCTTCCTACAACACATCGCTTGTCCCAACGCCGCTCTCTTGGGCATTCTCAACAACTACCAGTGTCACGCAGGAGTGTAGGGATAGAGACTGTGCAAAGAGAAAGTGAGATAGATACATCACAAAAGGGAACCGACGTTCCCTTCTCTTCCTCCTTTCCTTCTTTTTTCTTCCTTCCCTCCGTTTCTCAGCCTGTGCTCAACATCTCTTGGCTTCCTCCCTCCGTCATCCAATCAAATCGCCATCGATCGCCCACAACACAACATTTTAAGGCATACCTCCCCACGACAGGACAGGGCAAGAGAATACCCCCCCTCCGAAATGGTCTTCTTTCAGTTGGTGCGTCTCCAGAAAGGGGTCTCGACGTCTCCAGGATCGTCGTCGTCGGAGACAACAATTGCCGAATTGACACCGGCAGCCCATGAGGTACTGGCCGGTTTGACCGATCCTTTGGTGCCTATCTCGATTGGTAAGCTTGTCGGGGATCCTGTGGAGCGAGGAAGACGCCCTCCTCCGATTAGGTTTGAGAGGAGGGTTTGTAGCTTATGAGCGAGCGCCGTCACCCTGAAGCGCCGTACTCCCCTGTAATCTACTATTTTTCCAACTAACCATCTCACCAACCATACGCTTTCTATACTTTCTTCCGCCGCCTCTGCTCACACTGGCTCTACAATGTTATTTACTACCTCTACTCCCCATCTTGACCCACTTCTGTTAAAATAGTTATCCAGCATCAGAGCGATTGGGTCCCAATTCTGGCCGCCATCGATATCCAGGAAAGCCTCGACGGATCTGCCCTTGCAGCATCACCTTGGCACACACACAGTCTTCCAGAAGAAGCAGGCGTCTGGGCGTACCTCCCGTCGGACGGTTTGTTATTGGAGGAGGTTGATCATATTCATGCTAGGTTCACCGCCACCATCAAATCTCGCCTGAGGCCGATCTACTTGTTTATCTGTTGCCGGTACAGCGACGCACATGATGACAACAAAGAGGGAGATGCAGGCATTGTTGCACAACCCTGCGAAAACCACGCCGAAGATGCCACCCATCAACAAAATGAGGACCAGTCCCTGTTGGACACATTGTTACGTTGGACAGTGCTCTGTTCGTCCTGGTGCCATGTCGTCGTACCAGGCCCACTTCAGTTACGGGAGCTGACGGCGTTTGAAAGTATCATACGTCCACTTGCATCGATAATACCCTCTCGCCGTCATACTCGCAGACAATCGATTAAGAAGCAGCCATACCAGTCATCTACGCTGGTTATACCTGTTGCATCGATGGACAGACATCTTGTTTGGACGATTCTTGACGATTGCTGCGACACCACTCAACACCCACTAGACAGTGAAATATACCAGGACCTCACATCATACTCTTCCAGTCGTGGCATGCATATACCCGATGCACTACTGCAGTCTATCTCAGCATGTTTTAACTCGACTGAATGTCAGTCTACGAAGATAATCCAGGATGGAGGAGACCAGTCTAATGAGGACAGCTTAGATGACAAACTACGAAGCCTTTCGATCCTCGACCACGAGTCAAAAGATTTCAACCGGCAATCGAATTGGATCACGAGTATAATTACCGAAGGCAGCAACCTGGCAATGGCGTCGTATGACTATGAACGTACAATGAATGGTATGGTGCAATCCGACTTTTATTCCGCTTCCCTTTAATGGATGAATAGGTTCAGTTGGCCTACTGTTGAGGATAACATGCTGACAATATCCTTTTCTCTTCCAACAGGGCCTTGGTATTTATCCTACGCTGCATCGACTCTTTCAGCACTCCAACGTCCCTCGTGGACTGAAAACCGAATGATTTGGAAGGTCATAGAAACATCTGCCTGGGAAATGAATCGTGAAGCAGCGATCAAAGCAGCCAAAAAGGCGTATCATGAGGCGATGAACCAATACTTGGACAAATACCCAATGCCATTACAGTGGCATGCCCTTGCCATGGCTCACCAGCGTGCACAGGTCCACGGCGAACGGATGATTGAAAAGCGCCTGTCTACCGTTCAACATGGCTTATCAATACTATTACAAGAGTTTCGACAAATGTGTCTCGTGGAAGATTCACAGGGCGTGCCAACCGCGGGGTTATACTTTGAGTACTACAATACGAACGCCGCCGCGCTCCAAAACTATCACATCAACTCTTTGGAGGAACACTGGCAGCACTGTTTTAAGAGTCGCATGGCAGACATCAAGGTACCATATTATTGGTCGTAGAAATACCATGGCTCCATCTTTCTTGAAATGCTTGCTTTTCAAAAGACATACCCTTGTCTAACACCTTTTTTTTTTTTTTTTTTTT
>JAAAIY010000181.1:541-29853 GCA_016098105.1 Actinomortierella wolfii
CTGCCATGCTTTATATTACGCCTATCTCAAATTTGTTCCATAGCCTCCTAGCTGCTATCGATGACTGAACTCGTACTCTTTTGGATTGTTATTGGTCATCGGGAGCAGTACCCTCAGTTTGCTTGATAGTTCCACTCTACGTTGCCTGTGCAGTATCTTGCTTCATGCCTTATTTCCAAGGCTACGTATCTCATTCGATGACAAGGAAGAATTACATTGTGCAAGTTGTCAAGCACCCTCACACTTAATCTATTACACTAGAAATATACTCGTGAAACCGATATCTTTATTTTACTTGCATCCATATGTTTATAGTAGCAGAGTTAGCGAAGCTGAAGGTGTTGCTTGACTCATCCATTTTTTTTGTAAAGATCCTTTTTCGGAGATCAGCTCCTATTCCCAGGTTAGCTGAATAACTATGTGTAAAGTTTATGTTCGACAACTTGTCTCTATCGCGCAAATATTATTAACCATATGGAAAACCAAATGCCAATTGTTACGGTGGGCATTGTAGAGGTTGTCAGACTAGCTAGTAAGAACAACCTGGTTGTCAAAAAAAAAGAAAGAAAGAAAGCAAATTTTCAGGGGGAGGGGATGAAGGAGCGATAGCAGATTACAAAAATTTTTTTCATGCTCAGAGTTGCCTGTTAACCGTTGAAAGTTCAACCCTGTATGTAAATATTGAGATCCCTACTAGCATACACAGAAGAATTGACCTGGTAACATCCTAAGAAGCCAATAATAGTCGAATGGACAAGAATGCCCTACTGAAATTGCAGTATTACGAACAAAAGGAGGAGTGTAAAAATATAATAGGTTTCTACGTAGATGAGCTCGACATTTGCATATAGGACCGGACTTTCAATGGATAACAGGGTCTTTAATAAAGGGCAGTGGTGAAGAGCTAACATTCAGACTCGTCCATATGACTGGAGCGCGCCGAATAATAATCCACTATATGGCTCTGTGAGGCAAGCTCTTGAGTAACATGTTAGAGTAACGTGTAGTGAACCGAAAATATTTGGTAATGCTAATACATGTTGCCCATTGAGCAGTGTATCGTTTGCTTTCAAGGCTCTCAATCACAGCGCATGGCTGTCCCTTGATCTGCATTGTGTAGTCGTGCATTGCTAAACAACAGATATATTATATATATAGTCTGGCTACATGAAGAAGGCTAAGGGCAGGATTCAAAAACGATATGAGCGTGAGAATGGTAAATTATATGCAACGATGAAAAAGAGAAGGATTTCATTCAAGCAGCAAGTAACCATGGCTATAGATTTGTGAAGAAAGGTGCCACCTCAGGCATTGACTCGTGGTATCATGCTACTTTACCAATAGGGCAAACAATATCAGTCAGAAGGAAAGAGAGAGGTTGAAGAGCAGGTGGTGATGCATTGCTCGCCTTCAGCAAACCTAGAAATCACATGGATTTGGATATGGACCTAAGAAGGTAGAAATGCAAAAGCTTAATGTCAATGTGCAATTTGACACAAGAGGCTACATTTCCCGTGGTTGCGAACGCATATCTAAACCACAACTATGCCGTTAGAATCAACAACGACCATCGACTTTTTTGGGCTACATCTATCAGGCAAGAAAACAGCGTGGTAGGCGCGGCACCTTCCATACCAAAATGTCTTGCGTCGGTTAAGTTTTAGGTGAACAAATATCCAAATCTGGATATGTCAAATGACTGACAGTCTATCGCAAAGTAGGGGTCACCATCCACAACCTAAAGCTCTTTGCTCGCCATAGCGATTGGCATTTTCAAACCATTCTCCATCAAACACCTATTAGATATTCAGACACTAATGCTTACGCCTTAAAATGAAGAACAGCAGTGGTGGCAGTTCCGATAGTGCAACAGGGGCCATTGCCAACAAAGTCTTCACCAGAAGACACATCATTCATGGATATTGATAATCCAGAATCTACGCATGGTCTGGGAGTGCATAATACACAAGGACATTGTTCATTCCAAAATGCTTCTGGTACTATACATCAATCACAGCTATTGCTCAAAGTATTGCCTGGGGTGTTTGTGATCCAGGTCACTTGGCTGAGTTTTAGGGTCCGCGAAGGGAGTAAAAAAAAAAAAAAAAAAGTAATGTGTACAGCACTTCAATTCTTGCATAAACCACGAGACATTAACCCTCATGCCTAGTTTGCGCGCATGGATGCTCTTGCTGTGAGGTTCCTCTAGAGGTTTGGCAGCTTCAGTCGTACTTCAGGTATCAAGGAGAAAAGGTAAGCGTCGAGGCACGGCATCAAGAGGAGATGGATCAACATCAAAAAGAGCTCGAGAATAGACTCAAATACGAAGATGCTTTTAAGAAATTCCAAGAGTTTCAAGATATGCAGGAGCGTCAGTCCCAGGAGTGTGCGAAATGACGGGTATTGATTGACTGGTAAATCCTTCATCAGCGACAACGCTCTGTGATGGACAAGGACATGTTCAATCGTACTGGTCTTGACAGAGCGCTCACTTTTCATCAACAAGCGGAGCGGGGCTACTACTTACAATATCAGCATCAGTGAACGTATACCACATTTGGTATCCCTACTGCCGAGCAGCCACAGCAACAAGGGTATTCGTTCATCCCTAGTATAACATGCCCGATAACGAACACGTCTTTTAGCTCTTTTAGTGGCGTGATTAACTAAACAGAGTTATTTGCAGGCACTCTGCTTAAAGAGGGAGCAAAGCAGACAAGCTCGCATGCAAGTGGTTTCTGATGCTCATAATGAGGCGCTATAGAGGGGTAGTGAACATAGTGAGGCAGTAATGTTCTTTCGTTTTTGGAAAAAATTTTGCTTCATTCTTTTTTTTTGAGTGATTGTGTTATCACTGATAAGGTATTTTGATGGTTCTGATATCGTTGAATGCAGGCTTATGTGGGGAATCAGACCTTATCAAGTGGTGGACAGAAACCTTAAATAGGGAACCATTCCCTCATGTTATTTTTTTTTTCTCATTCAACCATTGCCATTCCATTTATTACTCTTTGTTGATTCGTCTCATGGCCACATTGGACAACCCGCTCCCTCCTGCTGGCTCTAAAAGAACCCCTTTTGATGTTACCGAGCTCCAAGCACTTATAGGGAGCAAACTCGACCGTGCCTCCTTGGCCAGCGCCTGTGCTGTCTCAAGGTCGTGGTACCAAGTCTATATGCCGATTCTTTGGAACTCAGTACACTTCACACACGACTTGAACGATGACCACTATGATCACCTATACAACCCCATCGATCCTCCTGCTAGGTGGGGATACACGTCTTCTGTCGCCAGCTCTTTGTCATCATCACCTACCTCTTCTTCCTCGTCCTCCCCACCATCGTCTTTTGCGTCGACTCCCTCGCTCTTATCGACTACGTTTCCTGTCTCCTCATCCCCTTCGGGTTCACCTCCTCGTGGATCGCTCAGCGCTGGCGATGCCTTGGTACACGGGTATCACCTACTGAACCTAGAGCACACGACCAATGCAAATGGCAGAAGCAGAAGCAGGCGCAGGTCCTCAAACAACATCCATAGTAAGATTATCATTCCTTTCAGTCGAAATCGAGTTTTGCGAGGACTTGTGCGTAATGGCCACTGGATCTCTCACTTGTGCGCGAGTGGCATCACAGACCAGGAAATGGAAATTATTGGCCAGCACTGTACCTATCTGCGAGAATTGGACCTGCAGAGTGGGCGTTACTCGGCCGAGAATCTTACCGAATTGTTCCAGCGCCTGAAGCAGAATCTGCAGATTGTACGATTCCAGTCATGTGTTGCTCTTCAAGATATTTTCAAGCCTCTCGAGTGTCTGACCAACCTGCAGGAGATTGAGTTGCATGGGTAAGCGTCAACTGTGTGAGAGATGCAGCAGAAGGGTAGGACACAGGGGTGTAGTACGGCAAACAGGAGCAAAAGAAGATGAGAGGGTGAGACGCTAGAATGACAGGTTAAGACAAAGATAAAAAGCTATCGTCTGGGTGGGTTATGTGAGCAAGGCAGCAACATAACAACAACAACAACAACGAAAGCATGTTTTCATGTATGCAGAGGGTGTAACGTAGCCCATTCCTCTTCGGTAGAGACGTGTGCATACGTGTATGTGTACGTATGGCAGGAGGATGTTGTTTTGCCTTACCACCGAGGAACAGTCTCGCGCTAACGCTTTTATTTCTTTTTTACTGTCTATCTCTCCGGATGTCTATTTTGGACACACGACTTCTTTGTACTCCCAAAATCTCTTGTGCTTCATCTTCCCCACCGCCCTCTGTTATCTCTATTTAAATAGGTCATTCGTTGCCAACACGATCACAGCACGCGATTTTTTTGAGAGCTATCTCTTCCCAATGCTGAGAGCCTGCCCTTCTCTCTCTTCCATGGTTATCAAGGGAGTGTACGTGATTGATCAGTACGCCGACCAGGCTGGCAGCCAGCCCCCGGCCGCGTACCTAATGCATCAGCATGGGTCTCTTGACAACATAACACCAGAGTCGATGGTCGCACGCCCCGAGTTTCTTGCCTTCCTCAAGAACACGGCTGACCGTCCGAACTATCCACAACTGAAACACCTGACACTCGAGTGCAGCGACATTCCTGACTCAGTTATTCTTGAGCTATTGATCCGCTGCCCTAATCTCGAGCGTCTCACCCTTCTGCACAGTCGCGAGCTCTCGGACACAACGCTCTTCCTGCTTCAATATACCTGCCCGCGCCTGCGGGCGCTTTCACTTACACGAGCAGAGAGCGTGACCCTGTCAGGATTCATCTTGTTGTTATCAGCGTTCTCGGGAGTGACCGAGCTCGACCTCTCGGGAAATATGCTTTCGGACCAGGTGCTCGAGCGTCTCTCCTTGCTCACTGAACTCTCAGATCTTAACCTCGAGTACTGCGAGGGCATCACGGATGCAGGCATCCGTTCCGTATTAATGCAGTGCCGGCGCCTCCAGAGTTTTAACATTCTACATATCACAGGACTCTCTAACCGTCTTTGGGGGGATCTTGTGCCTACGGTAACTGGTGATGGCCCAGGGGTTTGTCTCCCGCTCGCAGACCAAGGCTGGGCTTGTCAGGACTCTCTTCAGAGCCTACATGTCCCGGAGCTTGCTAGCTTTGGACAACGCCAATATCTCACGCCGGCCGTGATGGCTTCTTTGGCACCGTCGTATCATACAGCTTCTGCACGGTTCCTGGAAGAAAACCAACTAATCCAGCGTCGTCTAGCTTCGCTTGAGCGACTTTCAGATCTCACCATCGGTGGCCACACGCTTCAGCTCCGTACTGTCCTAAGCAATCGCAAGAATCCACATTTGCTCGAGCGGCTCCATCTGAAGAGGCTCGACAAGAAGATGACCATGGACGATGCTCATTGGCTGATTCACGAGGCCGCGCCCAACCTAAAACAGCTTCGCATCCCTGTCCTTGGAAATTTTGTTGTTTCCTCATGGTTGAACGAGATGCGTCCTGGCCTGGTGTCTTGAATGTTTTGAGAGGCCCGAAAGTAACAAAAACAAATCTCGGATTATTGTAAGCGTTGGTATCAAAATTTACACTGTACTGTATTTTTATTGTCACCGTCTTTGAGCGCTGAAACGATAAATAAAGAACTATGGTATCAAAGATATTTGGAAAGAAAGATGTATATGAGAGGGAGAAAAAAGTGTACTGAGAGGAGAGTTTTGGACATGAGATCCATTGAAACAAATCCATGAGACAAACATGAACCCACACACATTTTTACTTATGCTGTATTTGTTTGTACATGAGATGTTTTTTTTCTTTTCTTTTTAGTTGTCCTCGGGAGCTGCCTGTTCCTTGGCAAACTCGATAAAGACTTGGGCAAGGGTAGTCTGGGAGACGGAGTAATCTTCAATGTCGAGATCTTGGCGGTGCTGTTCAAAAACACGGAACAGCTTGGCCAGCATATCTGTGATCCGCTCGCCTTCAGAACGTGACAGCTCATAATCGAGGTTGGTACCCAGAGCCTGAACCAATGTGACCCGGCCGGCGCCGACGGTTTCCTCCAGGGCGCGAGTGACGGCATTAGTGTTTTGAGGCGAGGGGTCGCGGGTCTTGACGATGACTTTGTAACCAGCGCCATAAGTGTTCTTAAGTCGTTGCGAGGTACCAAGGGCCTGGATATGACCATTGGTGATGATACCGATACGATCGCACAGGGCGTCGGCCTCTTCCATTGAGTGGGTGGTCAGAATGACACACGAGTGACGCTTGAGCTTGCGAATCGAGCTCCAGATCGCCTGACGGATGGATACATCGACACCAGTGGTAGGTTCATCCAGGAACACGATCTTGGGTGCACCAATGACAGCCATGGCCAGTGACAGACGACGCTTATTGCCTCCGGAGAAGGTTTTAGCCTTCTTGTTTCCAAGTGGTCCCAAGCCCATTTCACGAATCATTTGGTCAACAGCGGCCTCAACCTGGTCGTCGGCAACACCCTTAACACGTGCAAACAACCACAAGTGCTCGCGACAGGTAAGGTCTGGCCACAAAACATCAAACTGTGGGCAGATGCCAATCATCGAGCGTAGCTCGTCGTGGAATGGAACAACCGTCTTGCCATAGATAGTGGCGTTACCCGACGTCGGACTCAATGCACCTGTCAGAATCTTGATCGATGTCGTTTTTCCGGCACCGTTGGGTCCTAGGTAACCAAAGCACTCGTTCTTTTTGAAAGACAGGTACACATTGTCCAGAATCGTCAGGTCTCGCTTGCCCTTGAGATGGAATGTCTTGGACATGCCCAGCAAGCGGACAGCATCGTCGTCATCATCCGAACTGGAGAGGCCTTGGGCACGAAGTCGAATCGTCTCCTCGATCACTTCAGCATCGCGCTCGCGGGATTTGCCATCTAGAAGGATCGACGTGTCCTGGCGCTTTAGGCGAGGATCATCTGCTGCATCCTGCTGTGCCTTGATCTGGCTTGCCTTGGATTCGTCAGAGGGGCGCCGGCCAAGAATCACGTCCTTGAGCGTGCGACGGGACTGAATCAAGCTTTCGATCCAGAACAAGAGTCCAATGTATATGAATGACTGAACGACAAAGAGTATCATGCTTGGGAACACCGGTCGAGTAATGTCAAACGCATCCTTCACCGTGTAGGCGACTCCAGTTGTTTGAGCCATAGCAACGGCCTATCTCAGAAAAAAGAACATTGTTGGTATGGGTGAGTTAGAAAAGTTGGTGATCGGCCAAATAACGAATTGATCCTTGACAAATAATTTGATCCGACCATCGGCACAACTTACAGAGATTGAACGCTCAAGAGCAAAAGTGGGAGCTATGACACCAACAAGGATAATGGCGAGCAGACTCGCTCCACCAAAGACAAACTGAACAAAAAAGTAGGGAATAAAAACGACGACAGAGATTCCAATACCCAGCACCTGTCCAACGGCCTGTGAATCGTTGAAGAAAACCGACAACAAGTAGCCCAATGAGATGAAGGGGAAGCCTGAGATAACGAGCAAGAACAGATAAGGGACCCACGATCCCGATGTGATCATCTGGAGGCGAAGTGCGCCCATCAGGACAAAGGTCATCACCACTGGCAAGAAGTAGCAGATGTAGTCGATCACAAAGCGCGCCATATAGTATGTGCCAGGCTTGATACCCATGCTCTGCAAATGGTTTTTCTGCCCTTTTTCTTTCTCATACACCAGATTGCTGGCAACAAAGGTAATGAAGAATGAGAATGCTATAATTGAAGAACGATCGAATGTGAGTATAAGGGTTCCGCGGGCATGTAATTTTTTTCACCCAAGCGCTGTTAAAATTATTTTTTCGTTACCAAAAGTCATGAAGGCAGGAACGATGAAGCTCGCCATGTCAAAGTTCTCTTCGCGTAGGGCACCAAACGTCTTGAGGGTTGGTAAGAAGTTGATGGTTGAACCATTGCCAAGGCTCATGGTTTGTGGATCCACGTTTTGAGTAAGACGGTCCAGCACTGTAAGCATAAACGCAATAGACTCATTCTTGGCAAAGGCGATTGAGTAGCCAAAATCAACACTGCCACCAGGATTTGCCTTGAGTGAATCGAGCTCAAAGCCAAGCTGTGGCAGGTAATCCTTCTTTGTGCGATTATGCTGCATCTCCTTGCCCATCCTATGTTCGTATTGAGCAACTGCATCCATAGAAGGATAGTATTCAACAACAGGATTGAAAGGTGCCAACACGCTTTTGAGTCCATCAGCAACGCTCATCGAAAGAGTGTTGAGCTCAGAGACAGCTTGAATGACAGGCGTATAAACTACTCGCGGGCCAACGTATTTTTCTGCAATGCCAGTCTCTTTGAGGTCAATTACGCGGCTGAAAGGATAATATAAATGCATCTGAGAATGAGAATTTTTTCTTCAGTTGTAATAATGAGTTCACTGACGTTGTCCAAGTGCATAAACACTTACGTATCAATCGCTCCCGCCTTGATTTCGGGTATATTACTTTGGATTCCAAGGGACTAATGCATTTGGAGAGATCAAGAATATCAATATAGTTGAGTCGCTTATTCATACAGAGAGGAGGGAGAGAAGATCCATCTGAGTATTCAGTTGTCATTGACCCTTTTGGCTGTCCAAGAGATGAAAAGAACATACAATACCAATAGCGATACCCATCATCATCAATGGAATAAAGATACCTATTGAGGATTTTCCAGGATGAGAAGTTTTTGTTAGTATTGTACATACTTGCAGTGGCGCCGAGCATCATTTCTATATATAAACAACTAGCCAACTATACCAATGATAAAAGTAGCAGGGCTACGGCTTGTAAGACGGGCATTATGAATGATCAGAGTCTTGAAGTGGTCCTTGTTGGAGGGCTTGTAAGAGGACTGGATAAGATCCTCAGAGATATCACCATGGTTTGTCTCGCTATCCTCAAAGTCCTTTGCCTTCTTCTTGAAGAGGAATGCCATTGTTGGCTAAGAGGAGAGGAGGGGAAAGAGTGTGAGAGGTGCGGTTGGAAGATAAAAGATAGCAGAGGTGAGGAAAATGAAGAGTAGAGGCAGGGGAAGGAAAAGCGTTGGCGTTTGGATCAAGCAAGCCTCACAAACGACCAGTATTAAGTAGTGGTGGGTTGTAGGAGGAGTGGGGAAAGAAAAGGGAAGCCTTTGAAAAAATCTTCAAACATGACAAAAAATAGCAAGTCAGGTTTAAAGTCGAAAAATTATAGCGGCGAGATCGGAAAAAAGTTTATGTCGAATAAAGTACGGTGCATGCAACGAATTATGTAGTCCCCTCCCTTTTCGTTACTCTAACGGTTCCTGATCCACTAGTTGTAATCCAGACGCAGGGCCAAACTTGCCGGTGCGCTTCTCACTCACTCTCAGGCGTGCACACAGCCTGTGTGTCTCTTGGACACATAATATAGTATTGTCTTCTTGTAGAGGAGGCTCCAGACTCATTCTGGTTTAGTATATTCACCAGCAATTCCAATGATATCTGTGATACGAACCTTAAGTTTTTCCTGATTTGACCAGGTCTTGCGACACTATTTTTCCGAAAAGGGGGAGGGGCACCAGATAGAGGTTCAGAATATGCTAATCGGACAGTAATACACTGAGGTAGGATATTAGTGTGAAAGGGTATGGGTGTACGCTTTCGAAGGGCGAGGAGGCGAGAGCAGATGGAAATAAAAGGAAATGTGTGTCCGTTGAGAATGAAGGGTGAGGTAGAGCCAATGGCATATATATATAGACTGGGCGCAAAGGGCTACGACTGTCATTCATACCATTAGTCGAAAAAAAGTACTCGGGCTGTGGCCAAGACTTTCTAGGTAGATTTCTAGGCAGATATGTTTTCGACTTCCCCGTTGACAAAAAAGCTAACTCATGACGGTGTCATGTGACTTCAAAATACGCATTTTGGTGCCCACGGAATTTGGTGGCGCTTAGGGGCGAAATGCTTGTTGGCCATGAACTACGATTCGGGCATTAACAATACCCATGCCCATTGAATTCGTCCTTACTTGCACACGAAAACTGCCAGATAACCGCTTCCATATTGCGGGTTAAACAACAAGACATCGCTGCCTTTGCTGATCCTCTTTTGGTTGAATGGCGCGTCAAACCAGTCTCCAAGAGCTGTAAATTGATTACATATTTCTTTGTCAGCATGCCTTTTTCTCACTCAATTGAGCCTAATTTACCAGAAGTAAATTAACATTCTGAATGTTTGCTTTTGCATTCTTATATAGGCTATCACAGCAAAGTCGGAGCGCTAGCAACCGACCAAGGAGGACAAAGGCTCGGCCTGCTCCAGAAGACTATGACGAGGACGAAGCTTTTCGAAGGGCTATCGAGGAAAGTCTCAGGGATGCTACAGCAACAAAAACTGATAATGGTTATACACCAACACCAAAAAAGGCTGATCAGACATCACGAGACATTGCCGAACTGGAATCTCGCCCATGGCAGCCCAACATTTCCCAGAAGAGTTGGAGCCGTAATGATCAGAAAGAGACACCGGAGGTGCCCAGCCGAGTGGATGAAAACAATGTTGGCGACAACTCAGGCCCAGACAGCTCGCGTAGAATATCTATTGGAAGGGAGCGATCGCGCAGCGTGCAGCCAATTTCGATGACGACTACCGCTGCAAGCTGCCTCTTTAATTCCTCATGTCCACGAAGGCGACCAGCGCGGCAGGAGACCACACAATCGAAAGGCCCAGTACTGGAAGTGATGAATTCGGATCATGAGGAGGAAGATCTGGAAGGCCTTGAGATCGGCCACGAAATGCAACGACCTGGATCGCCATCAGCCACCAGTGACCGACCATACACATCACAGTCCCCTCCATCAAGGGTGCTGCACCGTCGCATTGCAGGAGCTCTAAGGCCTTCTCAGCAACGCGAGACATGCGTTACCATTTCACCAACACCATCACCTCGAGCAGCTGTTGCAGTCGATCTGGTTTCTAGCGACGACGACGAACACCCCGCTGTGAATGAAGCCGGAGGCGACGATGAGCTTTCGCGAGATCTTAGCCTAGATGTGTTTGCTGACAAGCCGGCCTCTCGAAAGTCTGGATACCCAACCTCACAGGATGTCATTGCAACACAGACACATTCAGCTATTGATTTGCTTGAAATAGACGCAGAGGATGGAACTGCTAATATGCCTTGGACGATTTCTGCGGAGAGAGATGTAGTTCTTGACACACCTCAAACCAAGCAGCGCACACGACATTATGAGATGATCCAGGATTCCGAAGAAGATGATCCCAGTGGGGATGATGTTGTCATTTTGCAGGAGCCATGGCCGAGATCGAGGCGACGCTCAAGTGTTTTCACCAAGCATCTAGAACTTCCTAAAATTGCTGATAGCAGTTCATCTGGCCGTCGTAGCATCCTCGCACTTGCGTCAGACACGGAGGATGAGCCTGACATTGCTGGCGGTCCTGAAAGTCAGTCCCGTTTGCCAATTCGAAGTTCTCCGCGTAGAGACAACCAGCGACAGCCAAGTGTTATTATGTTAGAAGATCGAAGGGATATTGACCATACCTTTCGTCTCACAAAACCCAAACCACTGAAGTTGTATGGGTCGCAAAACGGTGCCACAGATGACTCGGACATGGACCAGCTCGTATATCAGAGTCAAGAGGATGTCGTTTATGGCAGTATGGAGTTTAATCCGCCTTCATCACTTGAAGATTCAGAGCCCAGGACTCAGGAAAGAATCCCTACATTAGCAATAGCAGCGAATAACGCGGATGAAGATCGATCCGGACCCTTAGAGCAACGCCATTTTTCGAATGACAATCTCCAGCCTTCCAAGGACCAATCAACTTTGATACCATCGTCTTCAGAGGCTCCACACCAATCCCTCAAACGCAAGGCGCGCGAGCTGGGCACCGACGACTTTGCACAGTTCCCACATCTTTCGCGACCACTCCGGGAACGGAGAATTGCAAAAGATGAACACCGAGACCCAACGGACGACGAGGATGACAGCAGGCGCTTGAAGCGCTACATGGAAACATTACGGTCATCAACTAAGACGTCATTCTGTACCCCTCGTCAGCCTCCACAGCAACTAACCAACACGACAAAAGAGGATCAACAGGCTGAAAGTGGTAGCGACGCTGACGATGAGGCGCAGGCAGGGGAAAAGGGAGAGGAAAGCGAGGAGGATATCTTGGTGGATGCACGAATTCGAAGACGATCATTCCCTAGTCCTGCCAAGAAAACACGTATCGACCCACCACAAAACCGTTTCATCATTCCTCCAGCAGCTACTGTGCCTGCTCAATCTGGTCTCGTTCGAGAGGAGACAATTGAGTCTATTTCTACGCTTACACAGTCGCAGTATTCAGGCCTACCAGGCAGCCTTGGCCGCGACACGGTTAAGTCGACTCTTGATGACATTGAGTTGTTTTCAGACGATGACCCAAGCGTAGAGGATAAAGATCAAGAGAAAAAGACACGGCGATACAGTGCTCTAGAGTTTTCAGATCGTCCGCCAGCGCTTGTTGTTGGGCGAGGATCCAAGTCTAGCAGCGATGGCAACATACCTGATGTTCGTCGCGAGTCTTGCCCGTTATGCGGGGAAAAAATCCTCATTTCCGAGCTGAGCAGCCATGTGGAGCGCGAGATGGCTGAACAGGACCGACAAGAGCGGGAGAAAAGAGAGAAGGAGGATGCAGAATTCGCCATGGCAATCGGCTACCAGTCGCAGGAGGATTTTACTGTGGTCAGCGACCAGTTTTCCTCCCAAATACCCGACTCGAGTCAGGATTCACTACCGTCGATGAACGAGGCTGTAGAACGCACACAAGCGTCCTCTGCGTTTTTTATTAACAATTACAACAATGACAGACGGATACAATCGAGGCCGATGGTGCTCACTCAGGCACCATCTGCCAGTCAGGAAGTCACTCTCTTATCCCAGCCACTAAGGACTACAAGCAGTACTGTTCAAGCCCAACAAGAGTTTGCCTCGGAAGACAGCCCTAGTCGCCGGATTCAACAGCTGAGCCTCCAATCACCACCTCCCAACAAGTTTCGTTCTTCATCTTCCTCAACCCCTATCGCAAGCATCACAAGCACGTATTCAGCATCCACCAAGCTTCCTGTTCGGCGTGGCGCAACTGGGAACGGCCAGTCACAGCTACATCAACGACAGAAACCTGACTCCTTTGATCGTGATGATAATCAACAGCTCCACGACGCGTCAGTCGTACCTAACCAGAACGACAATGATTATGAGAGGTTGGAGATCAATGACTCAATCCATAGCTCGTACAGCCAGATGGCGTTTGGTATCCAGCCTGGCCAGATTCTGCCCGTGGACAGCGATATTACAACCCCTACTCAATCGTCCTATGGAGGCAGTGGAGGCAGTGGTAGCCTATCAACACGGCACATAAGAAAAAAGAAAGGGGGCCACTGCGAAGACGAGATTACTATCGACAGTCAAGAGGACGGTGAAGCCGAAGAAGTACTAAGCCAAGTGCTCGCTCCTATCTCGCTGGATGATCGAGATACACCATCTGTGGAGCCTACATCAGCTGTGGCCAAGGTCAAAGACAAAGACAAGCAACCAGTGCAAGACAGAATTGATGTGGATGATGACGACGACGATGACTTCATTCATCAACCAGCAGCAGCATCGTTGGTGAACCAGCCATTCCGTACGACAAAACCACGTGGATCTTCAACTAACGGCAGTGCTACCATCACGACCATTACTACAGCCAAGAAGCAGCGCAAGGAACGCCCCACTCGACTGAACAACCGCAAGAAGGTAGTGGAGCTGGATAGTTCGGATGAAGGAGATGAAGATGCTGCAGTTAAGCAGCAAGCAGCAGCGGCTCCAACCACGACTAAACCTCGGACACGTGGCACCCGGACGTCTGCTACCAAAACTGCTCCTACCGCTAGCAAGAAGAGGTCAACTGTTCTCGATAGCATTCTCCCGCCAGGCGTACGTCGTGACAGTCATTCCAAGAATAAGAACAACAGCCGTGGCGACAAGAGCGCAGAAGCAGAAGGAAGAGAATCATCACGTTTGACGGCATTCATTGTTGTGGCGAGCGAGGGGGAGGATGACGAAGAGTTTTTAGAGTCAGAAATCCTTCGGAATAAGGGCATTTCAGCAACAAAGGGCGTCCGCGAGAAGTTTTGGCACCCCGAGGATGACTTGTCGGACTCTGAACGTCTGGATCGGCGTCAGGTCATGGGGGTTGGTGTCGGGGGCATAGTAGGCGGCGTCGGAGCTGTTCCAGGTCGTGTAACTATGAGTCGGCTTGTTCGCCAGCGAGAGGAAGAGGCGGCGGAAAAAACCAATGATATTTTGCCAGAGCAACCACGGCATCTGCAGCAACAAGGGCAGCCGAAACCACAGAGCCAAGAGTTGAGTACTCGTGCTGAATATGTTGGCGCCGATGGTGAGGTCGAGTACGGATTCCACAGCCAAGAGTGGTGGGATGAGCCGCAACATGGCCGGGATGATCGGCACCCAATCCGTCTTGACGAGGATGGTCATGACATTGGCCACCAAGGCGTTCGAGGCGATGCAGGCGAAGATGGCGATGAATATCTTTCGCCATTAGAAGACTTTGAAGGATTGGAAGGAAATGGTGGCAATTCAGCTATAGCACAATTCTTTGCAAAGTTTGATGCTACTTTTCAGACTAGTGGCAGTAGTGGGGGCGAAGGGAGTGGAAAAGGAACCCGCCGAAAGGCATCTGCAGGTGCAGCAACTTCAGAAAGTAAGGAAGCAGCAGGAGGAAGCAGCAAGCGAAGTGTCAGCACTCGCCGTAGCCGAGCCAAAGGAACACGCGAAGGTGGCAATATCCATCAAATGCTGTTTGGTCGAGGCGTAGGTCCTATCTTGGATCCAAATGATCCTCTCACGGCCAACTTTCGATCATCAACCGGCAGAGAAGCAGCAGCAGCAGAGATTTCATCATCTACATCTTCTCGTCGCACGAATGCCACAACGGCAAATGGTAGCTTGGCTGTGAACAGTACTCGCACAGAGCGGCAGCACTGGGGAGCAGGTCGAGGGCGAGGAGCGCCTCGTGGCCGAGCATGGTATGCTGCCCGAGCACGCGCACGTCGTGGCAAATGAGGATGCTGTTCTTGCATGTATTCAGGTTATTCCCTCTGGTTTCCTTTCTTACCCCCCTTCTCGTGCTTAAGCAAACTTGTAATCATGATCCTTCAGTGTAGTATAGCATGTACAATATACAGTTTTTTTTCTCCTGGCGTTGTACCAGAAAGGAATGACGTTTATTCAGATGTGTGGGTATATTACATGTTATGATAGGTAAGATAGCCAAAACAGAGCTCTTAAACCATGGCACGGTTGAAGTCAAAGCCAAACTTGGGCTTGAGAACGTTGTTCATCGAGTTGATGAAGAAAGCCCAGTCATCGGACTTGCGGTAAGCAGCGTACTTGGGGTGGGAGACAACCTTCTTGTGGGCAGCCAGCAGGTTAGGGGCGGTCTCGTTGTTCAGAATGGTCTCATGACCCTCGATACTGAGCATGATATCGACAACGGCGCTGACATGGGTATCGGCAAGAGTGAACTTGTTGCCGACAAAGTGGCCATTGCTTCCGTTCTTGACAAGGATCTTCTCGAGGTTGCGGATCCAATCGGGCAGGCGCTTGTTCTTAACCTCCTCCAGGGCCTTGGCCTGCTCCTCGGGACCCGAGTAAAGGATGCGGTACTGCCAGTAGTTGAAGAGCGTCTGGCTGAGAGACACGACCTGGCTGACGAGAACCTCCTCCCAAGCGTTGTCGCCGGCCATGCCAAACTTCTTTGCAATGTAGCGCTCGATGGCGTCGCGCTCGGCGATCTCGAGAGTCTGACCATCAGCAGTCGTCTCGTACAGGATGGGCAACACACCGTATGGCGTCTCTCCCTTGCGTGCTTGCCACTCGTCGCCAAGGGCCTGGAGCTTGTCCGACCAGTTAGCGCCAGAGACGCACAGCAGGGCGCGCGTTGTCAGGGCCAGACCGTGCAGCTTGAAGTACCACAGCGAGAACGTGGAGCCTTCGCGCTGGGTGGCCAGAGCCGACAGCTGCTGGGCGGACAGAGTCGAGGAAGCGTGAACCATGATGATGAAGCTTTTTTTTAACGAGTGAGTGTGTTTAGTGTAGGTTGAAAAGCGGAAAGTGCCTTGTCGATAGAAAAACTCGAGTTTGCAATTGCAATGAAGTGGTTGATAGCGCCATTTGACGCTATTTATATTTTTTTTCCTCGACGAGGTAAAATAAGCTTGCTTCCTAAGGATGCAATTTGAATTTTGCAAAACACCATAAAAGGTTGCTTCGAAGGATGGGAAAATTGTCCAGCTGGTTCAATTTGTCAGCAACAAAGTTCACACCAGAATTGGATGGTAGATCTCTAATCGTACAATCTTCTACTTATGATTATTAATCCATAGGTTCGGCGCCGTTCAGTCCTCCCACTAGTGCATTCTCCTTGTACTTCTCTTCTCTCTCTTCTCTCTTTACTGCCCACGTCTTACAAGGTCAGTTACTGTTTTCATGTTCCATCTACTATATCTTCACGGAGGCGCCTTCCGACCAAAACGCAGGAGAGAGAGTGATGACAGATATCCAAAGTATCTTGCTTGGACGATACTGCAAATGGGCGTTTTCGTAAATCGCGTCGAGGGCAGTTGAAGTAGATGTGTTGGCAGTCAGTGTGTGGAGAGGCAGTTCTGCTTTTGTCGGACGATCCATGGTCTGGCTACAACAAATCATCTAGGTAGCAAACCAGACCTTGACACGCGTATACCCGCTGAGAGCCAATGAAGGTGCTTGTTGCTATTACTACTATTAACGCGCAAGAAGTGTATTTTTATGCGAGGATGCTGCAGACGGCGACAATTCGTTCTATGTCTAGGGCGCTCTTTATTGCTTGTAGTTTGTTTTGGGGTATTTGGCTGCGCACAACTTTCTGAGACACCAAAGAAGATGAGGCATTTAGCCTACAACCATAAGGTTACATTGAAATAGAAATGGAGAATCAGGGGTCACAAAACATCCGAAGTTTCTAGATTTTGAAAGGAGAAGGAAAGCCAAACGCCGACCTTTGGGCTGATGTTCTATGGTTTCTCTAGTCTGTATATTTTCTATTGTCCTTGCAATTCCCAATAAACATCACTTTCAGGCACTTTTTCTTTTCCTTTTGTTGTAGAGAGGAGGGGATGTAATGCTCATAAGAGTCCTATGACAAACAGGGAGGTAACTGGATGCTGTAGACATGTAGTAATATGCTTAAGGTTCTTTCGATTTGACTATGGCTTGTATTGGCTCCAGGCATGTCGCACGCCTAGTGCCAGGTATGGATCCCAAGTGCCTTTTGCTTGTGTAGAATCTATCGAAGGCACGAGTCTGATGGCTGTAGTGGCTCACCTAATCTATGATTATTGACTTGCTTGCACTGCCAATACACCGCCCATGAGCGCAAAGGGATTGAATGGATACGTGTTAAAAAGAATGAGGCTAAAACACACACCACGGTCTAAGCGCATCATATTTCACTCATCTTTTTTTCTCTAGTCAAAATATAAAATAAAATTATGTATGTATTGTACAGTGACCTTTCAACTATCTGGGTAAATGGAGAATGTGGCAAAGAAAGAAAAAAGGGCTATCGGAGGCTGCATAGCTATCATCTACAGTCACTCAGTTTTTCGGGACGGCTATCTTCTTTGGCTTTGCTTCGGTGATTCCTTTTTTTTGTTCTCCAATGATGGATGATAGTAAGCGGAAATAGATACGCGATGAAATACCAGCATTAATTATGGATTTAGAAATGGGGGGGGGCGAATATGGTTATAGAATGTGTGTGTGTTTTTTTGTGTCGAAAGTGAAGTTGGTTTGTGTTGTTGTCATCAGAGGAGATGGCCCATTGTATTTGTTTGATGGTATTGGTAGGAGGTATTACAAGTTCATCCTTTAAAAAAAGCTTGCCAAGTGGTAGTGTCATTACTCTTATGTCTTGCGGAAGAGAATGAAAATGAGAGAGCAGCCCAATGCCACGCTAGCACCGTGGATCCAGATCAACGAAAAGGCCTCGCTCGCGACGCTGTTGTTGAGGATCTCTCGTCGGAAGATGGCAAAGAAGAGCATCATAAGACCCATCAGCGGCGAGAGCGAACCACACAGAATCAGGATAGCCCTCATTCGCTGGTAGGTTGACTTGAGTGTGTTCAGTTGACGCTCATTGTCATCGCGGTCAGTGTACTCCGAGTTGGTACCGACGCGTGACGATACTCGACCGACATTGTCGTTAATTGTCTCCATGTTGGACGAGATGATCGTCAACAATTGCCTTGAAGGGAGCAAGAGAGGAGTGGATAGAAAAAAAACAGAAAAGACATGGTGAATAAGAGAAGGTTGATAATAAAAGAAACCATTCACTTTTGATATTTTGTAGCATGTGGACTTGATGATTTCGATGCAAGACATACTTTCCAAAGAAAATGTACAAGGCAAAGATAATGACAACGACGACGGTCCAGACACCGTACATGGCGGCGATGAGTGAGTTATACAAGTCGTACTCGCCGCGATCAAAGGCCACACCGGCAAAGGAAGCCAGGATCTGGTTTGCTGTCAACGGAATGATGGTAAGCCCAAGAAGTGTAAAGTTTAACACCATTGGTGATGGCAGATACACACGCTTGGGCTCCATCATGGACGACAGACGCGCATTCTTGTCATCAAAGATGTTGACGCTGTTCATGTTGTCGCCTTGGCTGCTACGGCGCTTCTTTGAGAACCCGTTGTGTGTCGAAAACGACGCCGGCGTCGCATAGATAATTCCGACCAGGTAGAAGCCCATCGCTCCAGAAACAAACACCCAGGGCAGATCAGCCTAGTAGATTTGTGTAGTAAAAGGGAAGGGGGAGGGGAAAGGGGTGGTGGAAGCAAAAAAAAAATAAAAAGAGGGGCATAAAGGATAGGTGACAAGGAGTACAGGTTGGTGAGGATTGGCAGCAAGGGATATAATGACATGGACCTTTGGTATGACAGTCGAGAGGAGGTGCGAGGAGGGATTTGTGGGACTTCTAACACTTACAAAGTTTTCAAGCATCTCTCGTTTGCCTTCGTTGACTCCAACAAGGAGCAGCACTGAAAGGACACATCGGACTAATGAGTACAAAAGAAGCAAAGGATGTTGTTAGTGGTAACCACAAAAGGAAGGGGGTGGTGTGAGCTACATATACTTCTAGGCATTAGCAAATGCACAACAGCTGATTGGCATGCAACTATAGATGCATGCCAGCCATGTGTTGTGGAGGGGGTGTGTGTGCTTTATGTTCCCTTCTTGTACATCCTGTTCATCAACACTCTTTATACTGTTTTTTGTGTGTATAAAAACCTTACAGAAGAAGTAGCCAGCGCACCAAAAGACAAAACCCTCCGTTGGGCGTGGACGGAAGGCCCTGTCGCTTCGCGAAAACTCCCAAATCTTTTGGTTTTTCCACCAAATGTTGTGGATGAGAATGCCGACAGAAATGAACAGGAACAGGAACGACGAAATAATGTGCGTCGTATACAGGAACGAGACATAGGTCACACCGTCGCAGTTTCCTTGGGACTGTACACGCCAGTCGCAAAACTCGGTTGAAGTGATAATAGGCTCTGTCATGGCTTGGCGAGGTGAGATCGATGAAAGAAATTAAAAGTCTCTGGCTGAAGAAAAAAATGACTGCAATGAGGCAGGGGTGAAGGTTAGGAATTTCCGTGCAATGCAGGGAATGGTTAAATAAAAAAATAGTGGTTTAAAAAAAGAGTTCAGAACGACAGTATGATATTGTTGTTTATCGACTAGGGGTTGCAATGCAAAACCACGGGGTTGGTGGTCTGGGCGCAACGGCAAGAAAGGTGACAGGGGGTGCGCGTTAGGTGGTTTGTGGATGGTATGAGGAAGTAGCAGAGGGACGTGGGATAGGATAGTGGTGGTGACTGGGGGTGGGAAGTCTTACAAGGAGTCTGGGTTGTCGTAACAGTGGTGCAGTGATGTCGTGCAAAGGGGATGGGGTATGAGAGAAGGACTGAACGGGCTGAGAAGAAGGAAAGAAAGAAGCAAGCAATTAAAAATGCAACCGCTGTGGGCCGAAATGTGGGTGGAATGTCAGGCTAGGCTGAGGGAGGAGCGAGATAGCCAAGAGGGGTGGTCTGACGTGAACAAATGTGGACAGGATGGTAAGAGTGGAAACTGAAGGAAAGAGAATAGAAAGAGAGAAAAGAGAGAGAGATAGGTAGATAGATAGAAAACACACAAGATGAGGAGGTGGGGCACGCCACAAGAAGGAAGAAAAAAAAAGGGAGCCAGGCCAAGTCGGTACACCCCTCTATGGTCCATCCGTCGTATCTTGTTCGTAGAATCCGTACAGAAAACTGAAGGTTAGAATGGTATGTGTGTGAATCAACGATGGAAAACAAAGGGCAGCGACGTGCCTTGAGTAATGTCAGGAGAGAGAGGATAGAAACTGCGTGCAGAACGAAAGGCACGCAAAAAAAACCAAGCGCAACAGTAGCTAAAATAACTGCCGGCCGAATAGGAGAGTATTGACCCTCCCAAACTGCCGTCTCCTCATGGTTGCACAGATACGGCGCTGTGGGGTTATACAAATCTTACTGAAATAGGAATCATTGATACACCGTCGATTTGTTGAAGTCGCCCAGAGCTGTTTCTGATCTGCTCTCAAGAGCCTTACTTTCGTTCTTCCTGCTCTACGTCTGACTGGATGTTGAGTAATACACCTGCACCGAGGGATGGCCAGACAAGTCTTGTGCATCGGTACAGCACTAACCGATGGTGAGAACGCACAGGGGAGGTACCACGTAGCCTAGAGGAGTAAGAAGAAGAGACAGGAAGAAGGAGGCATGCGAGGGGAAGGAACAAACATGTACACACAATAACACCGTGTGCATAGACGGCCAGAGCAACGAAAGGGGGTTGCAGGAGGCACGACAGAGGGTGAGTGCGCAAAAAGCCTAACAAAATTAGTCGGACGAAAGGGGGCATTCTGGTGGGTATGAATCAATCAGGTTGTGGAGGGATGCCCCAGGTACGTGCATCCGACCACTACCGCAGGCGGTAGTACTCTGCGTCCTTGGCTCTTATCGCCGCTGGTAATGCTCTAGGCTGCGTCTTTTGCTCAAATCCTAAATTCAGAGAAGTATTAGGGGTGCCGTCCACCCTATACTTAAGAAGAGGCGTTTCGGAAGAAAAAAAGGGTCTTGTAAGAAAATGAAACATTTGTCTGCGGACACTGATGAATCCTATCCCCCTTATGTCAAGAGCAGCCTGATGCTCATACCGCGGTGGTATGTCATTATATATGGCAGTTGAATGGCTTGTGTTATGAGTCCGCATGAAAAGCGACCAAATACAACAAACGGCGCGAGCACAGCAGAAGGGATGAAGAGAAGAGGGAGAGTGAGAGGCTAGAACTGGCTGCTCGAAGAGACCAAGATGCAGTGCTGCCTCCCTCACTTGGGATTACTTTGCGTCCTGAACGACAGGAGACGGAAGGAGCACAACACACCTACCGTGGGGAGGTTCAGGAGTCAAGCTTTTATCTCCTGATACATATCATTCGTCGATTGGATAGAGAGGGATGGAGAAGGATGAGGCGACAAAAGACAAACCAGAGTGCTATTGGTAAACTAAAGCACTTTGCTTAGGTGCGATGGGTCAGACTCGGGCATGTGTCGAAAACGAAAGGGGGAAAGAATGAGAGAAGAGAAGAGGGGGTTTAGGTGGGTGGCATACTGGTTCCTCATCTGAAAGTCCTTTGTGTCATCCTTGTTGCTGCTAGCGCCACTGGACAACCCATTGAAATTTTGGTCATCTCCTTGAAATAAGGAATGAGTTCCGTACTGAGACCACTGTTGAAAGGTGATGACCGTTGGAAAGGAAAATAGGAAGGAAGCGAAGGGGAGGTGAAAGAATGACATGTCTCGAGGGAACCCGAGGGTTTAGGTAACATGGAAAAAAACGTCCACACGTGTATGTGCCTCACTTGCCTCTATCTTGAGGTGTGGAACAGCGAACTGCAGTGCCTAGAAACGACGCGCCTACGCATCCTGACGCGTTTATCATTTTTTAGTGTGGATGATGGATGGAACTGATTGAAACAAGAGTCTGGATGTGATTTGCGAAAAAGCTGTATCACAATCTGCTGACCCAATGCGCTCACAGATTGCTCACACCGCTGCTGCTGGCGAGTTTGCTGGGAGGGTTTGTGCTCTTTCTGTACTCGCATTCCAATACTTATTTCTCATTGCCCCAACACCAATCCATCCGCCATGGCTACCATCGACGAGCGGACCCCGCTCTGGCCGCAAAGCCATTCGACGCAGACGTACAGCGACAATGGTCGCCAAGGTCCACTCGACGACGACGATGAGCATGTGCATTCAGGCACTTGCCTTGACATTGGCCCTCCTAAGGATCCATGGCATCTCTCCTACTGGATCATGGTGGTGCAGGGCACTTCCATGCTTCTGCCTTGGAATGGTAATCACTCTGGTCCTGGGGTAGGCAGGCAAAAACTATAACAAAGCAGAGAGTTGTCCATGCTGCAGCCGCTCACAATCTCCTCTCTTTGTCGAAATTTAGTCTTTATTACAGCCAATGGCTTCTTCCAGCTGAGGTTCAGAGGATCGCCATACGAATCCAATTTTCAAAACTACTTCTCTGTTGTGTTCATGGGCACATCCTTGCTTGTGGTCGGCAGTTCCATCTTGTTCCAGAAAAAGGTACGATGATCAAGGTCATCTGGTCACTCAACGTTGGCCACTATAAGAAGTAGCATGGCGTGGGAAGTTCAGAAGCTCTTATGTTAGCAACGGACCTTATACCTTACCTCCATTACCCTGGCTCTCAAAAAGGCCCTACACCATCAAGCTCATCGTGCATAACCAGCGCTGAATGTCATCTAATTGAGAATATCTGTTACTCATCACTACCTCCTGTAGACACCGTCGACCACACATATCATTGGTGGTCTGCTGCTCAATGCCAGTGTCTTCCTCAGCATCATGTTTTCAATCCAGTCTAGCCGAGTCATCGAACCAACTACATACTTTTTCTTTGTTCTGGGGATGCTCTCGCTCACGGCTATCTCGACGGCAATTGTGCAGAATGGCATGTTTGGGCTGGCATCCAAGTTCACAGGGCATCATGTTCAAGGCGTTGTACTGTGAGTGACGTGCGATTTTGTGAAAGAAGAGGATAGACCTTTGCAGGAAGGGAAAAGACTGCTTCGTTGATGTCAGTATTAATTCATATCCTTATCGTTTTTTAGTGGCCAGGGTGTTGCTGGTGCAGGTGTTGCTATTTCACAGATCGTCACTCAAATCATCGCTCCTCCAAAAAATCCTCTTCAGCCGATGGGTGCATTTGTCAGCGGTAGTGGCCACGGCAGGAGACGCGAAGGTTTAGAGCATTCAGCATTCCTTTACTTCGCCGTCGCCCTGGGCTTTACTCTCTTCGCAGTTTTGGCGCAAGCTCTATTAACCAGACTCCCTATCTACGAGTACTATATGGAAGAACGCCCGAAGCAGCCTATTCAATTCATTGCGCCTGAAGACAGTGACGATGAAGATGTTCTTGCAAATGGCCCAGAGGTCAGGGCACGCCGCAACTCGATTGGTACTGTGAATTCCCAGATGACCACAGCCACTATCACGCCTTCTATCGTTGCTGAGCAGAATCGTCGATATCAGGAAGGGCTGTTGCTAGAACAGGAGCAGGAGCAAAGGCGACATATCCGAGAGTCCAGTTTGGGAGCGATCGCGCTTGCTACAGATGAAAGCGCCCAACGTCTCATGGAGGAGCTTTACCCAAGGAAAAAGAAGCATCCACTCTTGATCCTGTACATTTCAATCACGCTGGTGTTCGGCCTGACCTTGTCACTCTTTCCCTCCATCTCGGCGTTGGTCGAATCCATCAACACAGATTCAAGTCGGTCAAGAATCTATGGCGATCTGTTTGTTCCGTTACACTTTTTACTCTACAATCTCGGCGACTGGCTTGGTAAAGGTCTTCCAACTTTGCCTTGGTTTACGCCCAATTTGATTCTTCCTACACATCGCCAGCATTTCAAATATCTAGTTGGCGCCTTCCTTCGACTTGGATTCATTCCGCTTTTCCTTTGCGCCAATTTGCCAGTGGCGTCAGACAAGCGGTTGTTGCCGCTGTTGATCACGCGGGACGAGTTTTGGTTTCTGACCGTATTTATCTTTGCACTGACCAACGGCTATCTTGGATGCGTTATCATGATGGTTGGCCCAGCATGCGTGCTGGGAGGTGAGAACAAGGCTCGCGCAGGCGTTAAACTCGGATTCTGGCTCACAGTCGGCCTGGCCCTTGGTTCAGTCGCAAGTTTTGGTGTACGCGAGTTGATGTGTATCAAAGGCGGTTGCGCAGCATAGTGCCCAAAGGTGCAGATTGTCTGTACCTTTTCAAAGTATAGGTGATGGTGGAAACGATTATAAAGTGAGAGTCCACATGGACACAAAATAGTCTTTATGCGTTTTTTTTTTCAACACCTCCAATTGCCATGAATTACAAATATGTGCTGAAAGGTGTAGGATGTCTTGCATTTTTTATTGATCACTTTTTAGCCTTTCGTCGCGATGGTTTCTTATTGTCCATGACCAAAATTTCTTCCAGGGTCATCTTGGTGAGATCTAGGGGTTCAAATGCACCGCTCATGGCATTATTACTCTTGCTGTCGCTACTGCTAGTTGATGGTATTGATCCCTCTTCCTGACCCTGTGGTTCTGCAGACCCTTTGTTTGCAGCAATGGCAGCATACTTTTTAGCGGATTTGCGTGCCGCCCGCCGTTTCTTTTCACGAATCTTTTCTGCCTTTTGAGCACGTTTCGAAAGGGCACCGTTGTAGTACTCGTCGAGGCGCGCAATCAAGATGCGGCGCGCGAGTTTGCGGTTCTGCGGTAAGGAGCGAGTGGCCTGACATTGGACGACGATTCCGGTTTCGTAATGCTTTAGTTCAACATTGCTGTTGGTCTTGTTGATCTTTTGTCCGCCGTTTCCACCACCCTTGACAAATCGTTCTCGAAAGTCGGATTCGCGCAGGACAATCTCCTTGTAGACCTGGTTGGGTTGAGCTGTACGTTGTTGTGGTGGAGGGTTCTTGGTATGGATGACAACAACACCTTCATCAGACTCTAGATCTTCCAAATCGTCAATGTTTTGACTATCATCATCATCGTCCTCCTCGTCTTCCTCGTCCTTGACGCCATCATCTTCCTCAGTGCTGTGACCATTCGCTGCACCGCTTGTGCTAGTGCTAGCAGGGTCAGCAGCAACACTGGCTGTTGCAGAGCGTGCACGCTTTGCTTCGGCAGCAGCAGCGATAGCTCGATCTCGTCCTGGGCCAGGGCGGAGAAAACCCTGCTGTGTTTGCCATGAAGTCGTGAATGGTAATCGCTGGTTGGGAATCAGCATCGAGGATCGGCAGCAAAAAGTTACTGCTCTAAATGCTGTACATGTCGTCACCCGCGATGGCAATTGTGATTGAGCTGCGATGTTTAGAGAGAATGACCGTGCTGTGTGTCGCCACATGGTATAGTAAGATGCGGAAAATAAGTGATGCCTCAGGAAAGTAGAGTATCGGAATTAAAAAAAAAAACGCCACCATGCTCAAATATGGGAATAATTCATTAGTTTATTAGTATACCAGACTACCAAGTTTTTACCGGCGATAGCGCCGACGCAGACCTCTTACTGCACCACCAAAGATGGCCAACATCAGCACCGTTACAACAACACGCCGAACGCGGCTGCTACTGCTACCTGCACGACCCAAGCCCACCGACGAGAGGAGGCCATTCCAGAAGGAGCGGAAAAAGCCCGAGCGTTTTTGCAGAGTGCTGCTCTTCGATCCAGTTGCCAAATGACCACTACCGTTGGCGGTGGCAGATGAAATGGCAGAGCCTGTGCTGCGTTGGCGCATGCCAATCTCGCTCTCGACTGCTGCCAGACGATCCGACAGAACATGAAGCGTAAGATCGCGATCCTTGAGCTTGTTCGATCCTGCCTTGTTCTTGTCTACATTATCGTTACCAGTGCCATCTTGTTCGTCACCGTCCTCAAGATCGTCATCGTCGCCACTGACCTCCACAGAGCCTGCAGCAGACTCGAGTGCCTTGCGAGCCTCCGTTGCAATCTCGATGATCTTGGATTTTGGATAGGCCTTGAGGGTCGGCAGCTGAGCGTTGACGTTGCGAATACCCTCGGGCACAGCCTTGGTCGAGACCAGTTGAATGAGGCGCTGAGGGATGGAGCCTTTGAGGTCGGCATCGAGTACCTGAATCAGACGGCATTTGGTTGGCTGGTTTTCAACGGGTCCAATAATCTGCCCAGCAATGGTGGTTTCCATTCGCACAATCTTTTCCTTGGTGCGTTCGGGCATTGAAGGGTGCTCGATACTGGTAGTGACGTTGCAGTATGTGCCATTGTCTCCAATCTCCTTGACATATGCCAACACAACTGTGTCGCGCGAGGCCGTGGGCCACATGCCTTTTGTGCGGAGGTAGTGAACCTTGACGCCAGGCGAGATGTCGGCAAGAGTCTTGGCCTCAACGCAGAGTGGGTCCCACTCTGGGCGGCGCTCAACATCGCAGAGTAGGTCAAACGCCACTGCCGGCTTGTTGTCCAGAATAGCCACAACTTTATAGCACATGGGTCGTTCCTTGTACTGGTACACGGTGATGGGTGTAGGACTGGATTCTTCAAACACCTTCTCCCAGATATGATCATTTTCGACATAGTTCATAAACTTTTTCTCCATTGCTTCGATCTCCTTGGAATATGGCGCATCTAGGAAAGGTATATGTAATCATCGAGAGATAAAGAGAGAGAGAGAGAGAGAGAGAGAGAAACAGGTTGTGGTTATGTTCATAATTCCAGCTGTCATACAAATAACCTGCTACCTTGTGACCAGAATCACTAAGTGACATGTTCTCCCATCATTTATCAAGCCGAAGCGATGAGTTTTGTCTCACCTCGTTTGGCGGGCTTGCGAGCCTTCTTCTTGGCCTTTTTGACAACCTTCTTAGTTCCATCGCCTTTACTGGAGGCATCTGCTTCGGTGGTAGATGGATTTGATGAATCATTGCCGCTGGATTTGACGAGACTTGTCCTTACAGGTTCGACCTTGTTGGCGAGAGCAATTGGTTCGGTCTTTGTTCTAGAAGGGAAGAGACGCTCTCCAATGTCTGGAAGACCAAACAGATTCCTGAAGGCCACCACGAAAATTAACTCAAAGAAGACATAATGGATATTGTCCAAGACACCTTGCAGAAGCACTAAGATATAGAAATTAGCATAGTATTAGTTGGCTGTTACTCTTGGTCGCATAGAGACAGACATGTTCTGTGTCCGTTGGTGGATGTGCCTCCGTCAGTATCATACGCTGGTTGATTAGATAAAGAATGGTATATGGGGTGACCAGCACCAGCATAGCCAGCGGAGACTGCGAGGCATCGACCATGATGTCAATGTCGCTTGGGAAATGAGGGCTTGGCGGTAGAATGCAAAAGATGCAGTAGAGATGGAGCACCTGTCTCCCTGAAGGAAAGAAGGGAAGGATAGAAAGTGAGAAGGGGGGGGGCTATAGCAGAAAACGAAGTAAAAGGGAAGAAAAGGAAGGAAAGAGGGTAGTGTGAAAAGAAATAGTGTGAAAGCGTGTGGGTATCGGTTAGAGGAGGGGGCGGCCCAAACGTCTCGGGCTGGAAAAAAATGAACACGCGAGAACGGAACAAACGCCACACATATACATCCCACCTGCTCTGAGCGTTATACAAGCTTCGCAGTTTCGGCTCCCTCCACCTCTCGATCGTTCTGATCGGTACAGAGCCAGCGACTTTTGCTCTCCCTTTACGATTCTCTTTCATGCTCTCCCCCCAAGCGCGATAAAACAAGCGTCATACCTACGCGTACGCAATCCAATCTAGCATTTCCCCTGCTTCTCAATGCTTCTTTTGGGTGCAGTTGTTGTTGTACAGCATCGCTTCGGAGGGGGGGGGGAGGAGGAGAAGGATCCAGTGCATTCCTCAGTTCATGTCTAGACTCTTATGCTCGCTTGAAGTTGGATGACAGGGAGACACGCATCATACCGGACAAGACGGCAGTCGTCAGCCACATAGCAAATGCTGTTGCTTCAGCATCCTTTCCTCCTTTTAACAGGTATGCAGTATTCCTCCTCTTGTCGAGGAATATCCACTACGGGGCATGATCTGCGCCACCAATCAACTAATCAAGCTAGTCGCTGATATGATTATGCTCCATTGATATTCCATGACATAGTGCCTATTGCTTCCATCCCCTGGCTGGATGCTCTCTTCATTATGCAGACACATGCCCCTGCTCCCCCTGGGAGATCACAGACCCTTCGTCCATCAACTCTGTTCGACATTTCATGTTGCACAAGCGAAGGAGACACAATCATGAAGGAGAGGGCGTGCACATCCACCGAGATGGACTGAAAGCCCCCACAAGAGTGAGTGAGTGAGTGAGTGAATGAGTGGGCGCGTGAGAATGAGCATCGGAGACCTCTGACATGTTTCCTATTCATTTCGCGTATATTCTCGAGCAGCATGCTTCTTTTTTACAGTGATATTATTGGCGACTGTGCTCATTAGGACTTTTTTGTGTACTGCAGGCGGAATTACTCATTCTATGTAATTTACTCCATCAACGCAAGTACCATAAAAATATCAATTTGAGGACATGACAAGTGTTGAAAAGGAACGCGGGCGACACGGCTCTATAATGTGTGGCGTAATAACATCGGTCATGCGTATGTCTTCTTGTCCACCATGATCAAGAGTCTTTTGCAAATGCTGCTGCAAAAAGACACAGTGTTCCACAAAGACTGAGTCTTGAAAGTCCTATTTTTCAGACTTGTTGAAGTGGTTATCTACCAGAAACTGTAAACATGCAAGAAAGAAAGAGGGTTGATACCGCACTTTTTCACGGGTTTAGCTCGAGCCATGATATAATTACTACCAAGTGTACGACTACTAGCACTCTGTCTTCAGCAAAAAGGATTCAAGAGAGGCGAAACAAAATGTCCTGAGACAATCTGGCCATGCAGCCATGAATCAGTTTGGCGTTGCTCGATCCTGAGTTGATGATCGTTAAAATATGGTACCGTGACCCTTTTGACTTCAAGAGGCTCACCCATGCTGGATGTCTGATGTTCTGCTGCACCTAGTTGTACAGCCTGAAAGTCAAATCTCGCTCCTTCTGACGGTCAGTTCAACGAGCTTTTTTTTTTTTTTTTT
>JAAAIY010000181.1:29863-41149 GCA_016098105.1 Actinomortierella wolfii
CTACTGAGGGGTTACAGAGAGCGGGAAGAGAAAGTGTGGGTTAACATGCGGTATACGGTATGGGACGACATGTTTCTTCTTCTTCCAACAGGACGCTTGCACGTCACAGAGGACAGACGATGAGAAGCCTGAGTGAGGCGCGAAGGTTACTCCGTCGTCGGTGTATAGAAAAATGGTTGCCAGATAGACACAGCAGACGACTTGGGCTCCTTTCTCTTTACCTTTTCCTTCCACTCATCCATCCTACTTTCTTCGTCTTCTTCCTCTCCCCCCTCTTCCTCCTTCTCCCCTTCCCTTTTCTCCCTCCTTTTTCCCGTCCTTCGTCCTCCTACTACGACGAGTAGGTGCACTGCCTTGCCTTGTTCGGTCCTTGTTGCAAGCCAGCCAACTAGTCGGCCTTGCCAGCCTCGACCTCGCGATCCTCCATTACTCGCTCAATTCCATCTTAATCCTTTGTGCATCATTCGACGCAGACAGAACCAGATTTACCTCGACAACCTTTTCCATATTCATCCTTTCCTTGAAATCGCTTTACATTGGTTTCGCCATTTGGTTTTGCTTCCAGCAGCATTGTCCACTTTGAATTCGCACTACTTGAAGCAACCATTTCATTTCCTCCTCTGAGACAGCACCTTACCTTGGAAAAAGTGTGGAGAAGGTTCTCTTTATCTTTTTTGGTACCAGCCCCGATAATAACCACTTATTTTACTCACATTCTTCGACTGAAAATACACACACCACAGCGCACACTCCGTCCTCTTATTTCAGTAGAAAGAGTCAACTTCAAACTTTCATTCCTCCACTACGGGATCTTGAGCCTCCATTCATTCTCCAAACTATACCAACCTTTGTGTCTCTTTTTTGTCGCTCAGACTCCTCTCAGGTTCTCTCTTTCACTCACTCACTCACTCTCAGGTTGCTCAGTCCCCCTGCCTCCTTTGATGCTGCTGTTGATGCACGAGAGCACGACACCACAACCCAAACAAATACTTATTATATAGAGCGACGTAACAGGGTCGATTCTTTTTTTCTCTTCCATTTGTCCACCGGCCTGCTCCTCTCCATCCTTGTGCCACTCTCGTCCTTTGCTTCTTTCTCCCCTGGTTTCCCCTCTCCCCAGCCATTTTTTTTGTTGCCGAATAGCAGCGACAACGCAATCTTCTACCCTCATTCTTGACACGTCGTTTGCACCACAGATTTATTTGTATTCGTCGGGCTCTCTCTAGCAAGGGTCGACTTGCAGCAACCATTGGAAACCGCAGAGTCAGAGATAAACGAAGAAGACGACAGGGACAAGGGTTTGTCTGTTGTCTGGTCTGTTGTCTAGTCTGGACTTGACTGGGCAACAGCGCATTCTTGCGTTCTATCTGGTGGGGTAAGGACTCCAGCACATGCTCTTCTCCCCGATCGTGTTGTCTCTGCGCTCGTGCCTCGATTGTCTCCGTCCCCACTCTCTCCCACCTTTTCCTCTCTCCTGGCAATCCATCCAGCTCATTCATTGCACTGCCCACAGCTGTGCTGTGTGCAATGCTGCTCTGCCCCCTCCAAGGGGCTAAAAAGGGGACCTTGCTCGTGTACACATTTACAGACCACACCACAAAGAGGCTATATAAAAATGGTTGATTGAAGCCTGTTAATCTGGGAAACTTTCATTGAAGAACACGAGAGCATCAGTAAATCTGAGAGAACTTGTGCGGTTCCTTTTCATCCCGCCCTTTATACATCTCTTTATTCTGTACCCTCGAGCTGGAATACCGTGGGTACTAAGAACCACTTGCTTCTTTTGCTTGCTCATCTCGGAAGGGCGAGAAAAGAGCCAGAGAAGCGATTTCAGGAACAAGCTCTGATGGTCCCTTTCTCCACTGATTGATATCTGCTGATCTTTGTGTGTGTTGGTGTCTCATTCATTACCAGCCCCTACCTCTCTTTTTTGGGTTTTTTTATTCTGTTCATTGTTGTCGCACGCACCACCACACCTACCACCACTTTGCCCATCTACGCTCTCCCCTTTATCCTCCTCCACCTTCCACTCCTTTTCTCTTTTCTGTGTTTTACTCACTCTGTTGAGTAACAGAAGTGGTAGCTCTTGCAACCGCTGGTTGTCGAGCAGAGAGAAAGTACAACGAATATCGTGGTTAGCCCACAGCCCGTGCTCAGAAACCTCTTCTTGAGCGCTGAACGAAAAAGAGTGGCACGAGACAAAGCGCATCATAATTCCTCCCCTTTATACCCGGATGTCTTGCTTCTCCCCCTCCCCTATTACTTCAATGGCTGGTTTTTTTTATTGCTCTGTTGCTCTTGTTACTCACCAACCTTCTACGATGCTCTCTTTTTCTTTTCTTACTTTTGGGTTCGCCCTTGACTTCATTATGCAGGACTAGCCGCACCTCATTTTTTTGTATCCTCTTTCTCTTCTCCTTTTTTCGTTTTCCTTTTCTCTTTTTATCTTGTTTCCTCTCTTCCCTCTCCGTCCTCGTAACGTCGTTCACACGTCTTTTCCGTCAGCCGTAATCAACCATCTCCTGCATTGAGAAGAACAAAAATCATCTGCGTACAAGAGCACCAACCGACTCTAGGATGTACAGCGCCGTCAATCCAACGGCGAACGGGGCCAATGCTTCGGCAGCAACTGCAGCAGCAGCAGCGGCGGCGGCAGCGGCGGCAGCAGCTGGTGCCCTGACACCGTCGGCAGTCCAGGGTGGGCTTCAGGCAATCGATAGCAGCAAGATTGGCATGATTGGGAATACTACTCCAAGGAATATCACGATCCAGGGCATCCCAATGGCGACTGTGGGAAGCAATCAGGGTCTCTTCCAGGCCCAGCAACACCTTGCGCAAGGCGCCGCTGGACAACCACAACAAGTTGCTCTTATGCCATTTCCCCTGCAATCACCTCACCTTCAGCAGCAGCAGCAGCAACAGCAACAGCAACAGCAGCAGTTTCATCAGATTCAGCTTCAACAGCTGCATCAACAGCAGTTGCAACAGCAGCAACAGCAGCAGCAGCAGCAGCAGCAGCAGCAGCCTCAACAACAGATGGTGGGACATTCAATGATGCATCCTTCTCCGCAGATTCAAGCACAGGCGTTGTCCCAAGATGTGCAGGCAGCCCAGACGCAGCAGCAGCAACAACAACAGCAGCACCAATTACAACAAGCACAGCTTCAGCATCAGATGCAGCTTCGTCACCAAATACAACAGCAACAACAACACCTTGCACATCAGCAAATTCAACTCCAGCAACTGCACCTCCGTCAACAGCAGCAACAGCTTCTTCAAGCACACCAGCAGGCCCAGCAGGCCCAGCAAGCCCAGCAAGCCCAGCAAGCCCAGCAGGCTCAGGCTCAGGCTCAGGCTCAAGCTCAGCAAGCCCAGCAAGTTCAGCAGCAGGCGCAACAGGCTCAACAAGTCCAACAGCAGGTACAAATGCAAGAACAACAGCAGCAGCAACAGCAGCAACAGCAACAACAGCAATCGTTGCCGAATAGCGCGCCTGGATCTCAAACACCTGGACTTTTGCCCTCTAGTTTGCCTTCCCCAGCACCACATACGTTGCAGCAGCAGCAGACTCTACCCCAACAAGCATCATTGCCCTCCCAAGGAGGTCCACTACAACCACCTCTACACACTCTGCAGCAAGCTCAGGAACAGATGGCGAAACAACGCCAGCTACTAATGCAACATCATCAGCAGCAACACGCTCAGTTGCAGCAACAACAGCAGCAACAACAGCAACAACAACTGCAGCAGCAACAGCAACAGCAAGGCCAGGGACAAGGACAGGGACAAGGGCAACACCCATCGTTGTCGACGCAGCCGTCGCATTCTACGCTGGCGCAGGGGTCCATATCTCAATCAATGCAGTCACCTCAAGTTGCTTTTGGTCAGCTAGCTCAGCATCAACAGCAACCACAGCAGCAACCACAGCAACAGCAGGGACAACAACAACAGCATCCGCCGGTGCCTATGACGCCAGGCATGTCACCGGGTATGTCTCCAATGGTTATGCAGACCAGTCAGCCACAGACGCTTGGCCATGCACCTTCGATGACGATATTCCCACCTCAAGGCGCTCAGGCATCAACATCAGCACCATCGCAGCTCCCAACTCACACACCACCACAACAGCAGACACCGCTGATGCAGCAAGCGGCGCTGGCACAACAGATTCAACAAGTCAAACAGCTGCAGTTGCAGCAGCAGCAGCAGCAACAACAGCAACAACAACAACAGCAGGCGCAACAACAACAACAGGCGCAACAACAACAGCAGGCGCAACAACAGCAACAGCAGGCGCAACAACAGCAGCAACAGCAGCAGCAACAACAACAACAACAACAGCAGCAGCAACCATTGGTGTCGACAGCACAGCTGCACTCTAACACTCAGCAGCCTCTTTCGATCTATTCTCCTGCACCTAATACCCTCGCTGCTCAGAGGTACGGGATTATTATTATTTTTTTCATCCTCACATCAGTCGTTTTAACATAAGCCAGTGCATCCTTTAACATTTTTCCCAATCTTTCCATCCCGTGTTGACTTTAGTGCATCTGAACAGCAATTGATCGAGCAAGGGGATGCCAAGGCGCTGCTTAAACTCATCGATTTCAGCCATCAGCTTTGTGCAAGCTCCAAGGTACAATCTATGGGGGGGGGTGTGGGAGTCGGGAAGTTGTGTGGCGATATTTGAATTCTCCCCAACAGACATTTTTTGTGGTCAAACAACATCAGAAGGGAACACAAAGTTGCGCTTGGATCTCCCGCACTGACCCTCGGGTACTATCGCGTCTTCTAACTCTTCGCACACCCCCTCTTTCCCCGGCCATTTTCTTTGCGTCTCTCTTGTTCTATTGTGCTTCCATGCATGAATTATTGCATATCGGACCACTATTAGGATCCGTCGATTGAGACGTGGCAAGCTTTTGTTAGCAAGTTTTACTCCCAGGAGGGGCGATTTCGGTATAAGCTCTCGAATCCCGTCACCACTGAATCTAGAATGTTTGGTAAGAGCAGTGTTTCTAGAGAGAATCAACAAGTGATTGTACTACAAAGCCATTTTTTCCCATGGAGACTAATCGCAGATATCGCTAACCTTCATGGGGGGTTTTTTTTTGTTATAGAGCTGATCGCGCCTTCATTGCCTCGATTCTACTTTGGATATCATGAAGATGGCATGACAGAGATGCAACTCGTTCTCGAGCGGGCAATAGAGCATGTATCCAGCGTGCCATGGACTGTTGAATGCTCTCAGGTGTCGTTGATTTTGCATTACGATAATGGCTTTCGGGTATGAACCAGACATGTTCTTCGTCTTTATATTCTGGAAACTTTGAGAAAGTGGCAATCATTTCATTTCTAAATTTCAATGTCATTTTCTTCTCCGGACCACAAAATTTTTTTATACTAGATTATTGCCAATGGGTCTCTCAAAGTGGCTTTTACACATGAACTTAAGATTGAGCTGCTCGACTTTGTAACACTGTCATTTACAGAATTGATACCCAGGACTGTAGCAGCAGCAGCATTAACAGCAGCGGCAGCAGCAAACAGCGAGGAATCAAGCCCTTTGCTTGAGGTGAAAACGGAGCCCAATGCTGCTGGAGTGTCGTCGAAGAAGAAGAATAGCAAGAAGAATTCCACTGCAGCAGCAGCAGCGGCGGCCAACGCTGACAAGAAGCCAAGATATGTACTGCCTGAGAGTGTCGTCAATGGTTTCGGTGTTTCCGAGAAGGCAATGCGCATCCTTGAGGTATTTACCCCGTTCCCCATCTTTCTACTTACATATCGTGACAAATATCCATGGCATGCTTGTCTGAGTCTGTTTTTCTTTGTTCACCTAGTTTTCTCTATTTTCCTGTTGATATCGTTTTTTTATACAGATGTGTGATGTGCTGTCCAAGGTGAACGATCTTATCCATTACAGTGCGCAAACAAACCGTGGCGGAAAGGGTAGGCTAGCTCGGTGACAATCCCGTTACTGTGTTCCATATATTTGAATTGCTGAACCTATTCTCATCTTCACCCATGCCTCGGGTTATTTTTTTTTCTTCCGCCGTTTTGATCAGATGGTTTGGTGTCTTACGCTCAGATGCTACGCGAGCGCCATGCGGTTTACAAGAATCGGCAGATGAGCCAGCAATCGACGTCCAACGCTCAAATGATGACAATCACTGGAGGTGGAGGAGCCACGATAGCGATGCCTGTGGGTGTTCCTATGGCGATGTCGATGTCGATGCACATGCCATCGATACCAATGGCAATGGCTATGACGCCTGGTGTACCAGGAACGCCTGGGATACCAACTACACCGGGCTTGAACCGGGCCGATAATTCGTTTCATCCATTTGGGCCAATGACACCCAACACGCCACACATGCTCTCGAGCCAAGGAGGCGCTGTCGGTGGACATCCTCAGGCTATGATGCTCGATGCCACTATTGCTACTTCGGCCGCAGCTGTAACGGCTATGATGAGCCCGAGCGCCGTGAAACGGCGGCAGTCGTCGCTTTTTGCAGACGATGTTAAGGTAACGACAGCATCTCCAGAGACAACGGGATCGCCAGCGATGGACGAAAGCGGAGGAGGAGGAGGTAACCACCCCGGATCAATGATGGGAGTACAAGGCGGTAATGGTGGACAGGGACTTGGTCTTGGTGTGATCACCTCTCCTTCCATGTTGCACAGCATGGCTTCGCCACCACCCATGTCTTCTTCGTCTACTTCTGCCTCTATCCAGGCGAACACCCCAATATCGGCCGTTACCCCGAATGCAGCAGCGAGCAAAGGAAATGGAGGCAACAAGCGTGCAAAGACGGCAGCAGCAGCAGCGGCCGCCGCCGCTGCCGCCGCTTCAGGTGCAGGATCCAATGCAGCTGGAGGAGTCAATACTGGCGGTGCAGGTAGCACGTCGACAACACCAGGGAACAATGCACAGGCAGGCGGAAGCGGAGGAAACATGGGTGCACCAATGATGCCAGGCACAACTCCAGCAAATGCAGGTGCTGGTGCAGCAGGGTCGACGCTTGCAAGTGCAACAACAGGAGCTGTTGGGGTAGCGCCATCGACCTCTACCAATGCCTCAACAGGCCGGGCCAAGAAGCGGACTTCGAAGAAGGATTCTGTAGTGAAGAAGAAGTCTAATTCAGCAACTACAGCAACGGCAGCGAGTGCTGCCACAACGGCTGCTGAAGAACAACAACAACAGCAGCAGCAGCAAGACTCGGCTGGATCAATGGTGACCGTGGGAGGCAACACACCGCTGAGCGCCGAGCCAGTGTCGGGGAGCGTGACACCGATGACTCTGTCGCTGTCAAACAGCAGTTCGATGGCCATGACCCCAGGCGCAATCACAGCGACAGCGGGCCCGCCGACACCTTCGGCAACCCCTACGATGCTTAACAACTCGGGTCTTGGAAACGTCTCGGGGTTCTTGGGCGGTGGCAATGGCGGCGATGGATCGATGATGGTGGGCACGGCGACAACCCAGGCAACGACGACTACATCGACATCAGTTCCATCCTCGCTAGTCACGTCGTCGGCAGCGACCACAATGGCGACACCACCGGCGACGGCGGCGGTTGTTAACCTGGCAGGCAGTGGTGGTGCCGGACCCATGAACATGGGCCTGTTCCATGCGGCTGGACCGCAGGGGATCATGATGGCGACGGTGCTCGGCAACAATGCTGGCCAAGGATTGCGCACACCGGCAGCAGCAACAGCGACCATGTCACCGATGGCAATGCAGATCGGTGGTAATAATAATAATAACAATGGTGTTGGTGGTATCAGTGTAGGTGCGGCACGATTCATGACGTCTCCGTCGCTCACAGCCTCATCGCTTGCACCGAATGCGCTTGGCCTGACAACGCAACAGCAGCAGCAACAGCAACAACAACAACAGCAGCAGCAGCAGCAACAACAACAGCAGGTGTCGCAACCACCACAACTCCCGTTCAACCTCCAGTATCAGCCTCAGCCGTTTGACCAGGACCATGATCTGGGAATGGGATTTGGACAAGATGATGACATGATGGGTCTCCTGAACGATATGGGCGATGAACCGACGCCGAGCACGAGCAACACGACGGCAACAACGCCTTCATCTGCTGCTGCCATGGTGGGTAGCCATACGGCGCTTGCTGGCAGCAATGGCGGTGCTCTCGGCTCATCACCTTCGCTCATGTCAGCCAATTCGCTGAATACTGGCGGTGCTGCGACAGCGGTCGTTGCGCCCACTGGTGGAGCCCAAGTCTTTTAATTTCTTCTTTTTTTATTCTTTTCGTTGGATATCGTTTTTTTTTATGTTGTGCGAGGCTAGTTTCTCTTTTTCTCACAATGTTGCACAAATCGTTTTTTTCTACTCTTGTGTTTTTTTTGTTTTTTTTCTTGTCTTTAACTCTCCCAACTTCCTAATTGTACATAAAATGTTGTCGTGTTTTTTTTCTTCTTCCCGTCTTTTTCTCTTTATAAACCACACAAACGCATGCACAAATGTTAAAGTGAAGTGACATGAATAAGGACATGGTTAGAACTATGGAAGGTTTGGTTTGATTGTTTGTGGCGTTACAAAAAGGTGGTCATAGCATCAGCGTTTTTTTTATTTCATCACAAAGGGTCATCAAAAAGGGAAGGGAAAAAAATAAAGAGAATAGTCTTCGTTTTCTGTCATACAAAAAAAAAAATAAGATCCATGGAACACAAGGATTCTATTTTTTTTCTCATATAGGTTGTTTTCTTTCTTCTTTTCATTGGTGTTTTTTGTTTTCATTTAATTGGCTCCACCTTCCAACAAAAAGTTGGCTGCTCTCTCCACAGTATCATAGCGTGAGAGCGCATCGTTGGCTTGTTGGCGTGTAAAGCCCATGCTCATCAACTCATCGACACCCTGCAGATCCACGTTTGGTGCCGTCGTTGGCGGATTGGTTGAACTTGTGGGAGGTGCAGGTGCACTCGTTGTTGTTGTTGCTGTTGTTGTGACCGCTGTTGTAGAAGGAGCAGCTGCTGGAGTTGTCGTCGATCCAAAACCGTCGTCAAAACCATCAAAACCAGCAGCACCTGACGAAGTGCCTGCTGCTCCTGTGCTAGTGCTGCTGCTGCCACCAAAAGCCCCACCAAAGGCCTCGTCAAGATCAATAGGCTTGGCAGGCTGGCCAAAGCCCATACCGAAATCAACATCTCCAAAAGGTGTGCTATTGGCACCCGCCGTCGACGATGATGGCTTGGGAGCTGCCGCGGTTGTTCCTGTGGTAGAGGGTCCAAAGGCATCGTCAAACGACATGTTGAAATCAAAGCCAGAGCTGTCGAATGCATTCTTCGAAGCCGTCTGTCCACTACCAGTACCACCACTGCCGGCAGTGGTGCTGAGGAAATCATCGGCGCCAAAGCCATCGGCGCCGCCGAGCTTGCTCTCAAACTCTTCGAAGTCTGCCGTAGTCCACTTGCGAGATCCAGGTGCGGATGCAGTAGCAGGTGCAGGTGCAGGAGCTGCAGGAGCTGCAGAGGCGGTTGAGGATGAGGCCTCAGCAGGAGCCACTGCAGCTTGGGTGGTAGCTGTTGATGTTGGGCCGGTTGGATCCGGTGTAGCGATATGGCTCGAGGCTTGCACAAATGCATCGTCATCTTCATCGTCCGAAGAGTCTTCTTCCTGTGGCTGCATCTGCACAATTGGAGGGAACTCGTCCTCGTCCTCCTCCTTGATGGTACGCTTGCTGGTAGGAGCCGATGCTGATGCTGCTGTGGTTTCAGTGGCCGCTGGGAGCGACGCTGTAAAGTCGTCGTCAAAGCCAAACGCACTCACGCGTTTGCCTGCGCCAGTGGGACTATTGCCCATTGGATCAATCTCTGGGAAAGCCTCTGCAAACGCCTCGGCCGACTTGACACCCTCCAGTCCGTCTCCAGATTTACCGCTGTTACCGCCGGTGCCGCCCGTTGAGAAGCCCTGGAACGCCTCGTCGAAATCAACCTTTGTCACCGCCGGTGTGTCCATTGCTGGGAACGCCATCGAGCTGAATGGATCCTGCGAGGTTGGTGGCGAGATTGGCAGTGGTACTGTCGATGCAAAAGTCGCCAACGATCGTGCAGGATCAAACGCGTCGTTGCCCGAATCCAGAGGATCTGGCGACTTTGTCACCTCGATGCCACTACCACCGGCTGCTGCCGCTGATGCTGCATGTGTCATAGGCGACCACAGGTTACCATCCATGGCAGTTGTCGCGCTCGTGTTGCCTGCCTCCAAAAAGCTCGATGCCGCACCACCGCTGTTGCTCTTGATGGACGCGGTCTTACCGCTCATGCCAGTGTCTTGACGGGCAATCTGCTCAAAAGGCGATGTGCCCGTCGTCTGGCGTGGAATCGCTTCAAATGGCGACGTGCCCGTCGACTGGCGGCTTATAGACGTGATGCTGGGCGCCTTGGACGTCTCGTGGAACGAGCCTGTCGGGCTTCGGAGTGCCTGAGGAATGCCAAACGCCTCTTCCATCTCAGGCGACACCTTGGCAAAGTTGGAACCACGGCTCGCCGGTGGTGGTGGAGGCTCCTTACGCGAGCCACGCGGTGCTGGTGGGGGAGGTGCCTGAGGCGATGAAGTTGATGATCCCTGACGTGAGTGTTCAAGTCCTTCAATCTCATCGCGCAGCTTTTGTTTCTCAGCCTCACTGGTAGCAAGCTGACGACGCGAAATTTCTAGCAGGCTCTTCTGACGGGTCGTATCCTTCTTCATGGCCTCAAGCTCCTGTCGCAGCTTGGTCGTCTCTTCCTGGTTCTGCTTCAGTTTGGCCTTGATCTGCTCGCTCTCTTCCCGGTCCCGGGCGACAGACAGCAAATACTCGTCCTTTTGACTGCGGGCAAGGGCGAGCTCGCGCTCCGATGTGATGAGCTCCTCGCGCAGTTTGAGGGTTTGAGGCTGTAAGGTAGCAATGGTGTTTTGCAAGTCCTTGATCGTCTTGGTCTCATTCTCATGGAGCGTCTTGATCTGGTTGAGACGAATGCTAATATCGTGCTTCTGGCTGCTCAGAGATGACAGCTGCTGCTCCAACATTTGACGCTGATGCTGCAGATCCCCTGTTGTCTGTGACAAGTTGTTGATCTGATTCTGGAGCGATGCAAGCTCACCCGTCGCCGCTGTAATTTTAGACTGCAGTTCTTCCGTTTCCTTGTCCGCTACACCCGAAGGTCCAGTTGTATGTGTTGCCACTGGACCATCCCCCAGCAAATCAAACGACTGACGACGGTTATGTGTGGAAGCAAGTCCGCTCGTGCCTATTTATTATCGAGGAAGAAGACAAGCAT
>JAAAIY010000181.1:41159-65205 GCA_016098105.1 Actinomortierella wolfii
GGGGGGGGGGGTGATGAGCCATGGAACATGATAAGTAAATGATCTCGTGACATACAATGAGTTCAACCTTTGACATCAACAATAACAACAACAGGCTGGAAGACATACCACGCAAGGGGTCCGATAAGCTAGAGGTAAGCAAGGAGCGAGTTCGAAGAGAGGGGGGAACAAGAGTTGGGGGAAGGACCTTGGGAATGGGGATTCCTTGGGCGTTCTTGCGATTGATCAAGTACATGGCCACAGCAAACTCGTCCTTGGAAAGGCTTCCAGACTTTGTAATATCGGCCAAATCCCAGATTTGAGCCAGGATTGACTCCGGCAGACGAGAGTTCATAAAGAACTTGCTAGCCTCCTCACCGCTAAGAGATCCCGATCCAGTCTTGTCCAGCTGATCAAAGAATCGGTCAAACTTGGCCTTTTCTTCCGGAGAGATGTCCCATGTCATATCAAGTGAAGGAAGAGAAGTCGACGAGCCAAGGCCAAAGACACTAGTGGCGCTGGATGACACTTGACCACCTGTAAGCTGCTTTGGAAGTGGACTGGAAGAGAGGCCAAATGATCCTGTCATCTGTCGGGGAAGATGCCCAGAGGCACCACCCGTTGCTTGGCGTGGAAGCGCCTGGTTGGAAGGGACTGGTGAAGAGAGCACGTTGGTCGTAGTGCAAGCCTTCAAGACCTGGGGTGGAAGTGTCGCAGGCAGTGTTGGGATAGATCCATTCAATGAGTGTTGAATGTAGTACATGGCAATTGTAAAGTCTGTCAAATCGAGAGATCCTCTCTGTTTGGTGTCTGCCAAGTTCCTATTAGAAAATGCCAGAGCGAAGAGTATGTTAGTTGACAAAGTACACCACTGTGTGCTACACACGCTAAATAGTGACCAAATGTATGATGAGTCTTGCATACCAGATCTGACCCAGCTTTTCGACGGGCAGATTTGACTTGAGAAAGACCTCGCGTGCCTTTTGGCCATCCAAAAGACCGCCAACGGGCCCACAGGCCAAGAACATATTGCCGTATCTTGTTTTATCTTCTGGTGTAATGGGTGGGTGCACTGCTCCAGCTGCGACGGAGGCTGATCCTGAGGCGGCGGCAATGGAAGGTGAGTCACTTGGGCCGGTTAGACCCTCAAAGCGAGGCAATGGCGCATCTATAACCAGACAATGGGTGTCCGATACGAAAATAAGAGAATAAAAAGTTGAGAGACCGGGTTGGCTCACTTTCGGGTTAGTACTATAAGTCTATTTATGACAGCGTTCCTGTTACGATAAAAAGCATCCATAAGCATAATGAATTAAAAAAAAGAGCTTCTTAGGCACAATGGACTATCCATGTCACTGTGTCATTTTTCCAAGCAGCCCCGTTGTTTTGTCCATACCGACGTTGATCAAAGCAGCGGAAGGAGTCTTTCCAGTCTGAGCATGGGCAATCAACTTGAGGGCAATGCTAAATCCTTGCTGGTTTAACACGCCTTTGTTATCTGCGTCTGCCAACACCCAAATCTATTTCAACCAAAGAAAAAGAAGAGAGGAGCAGCAGTGTCAATTGCCTGGTCCATCGAAGCGTAGAGCAACACTCTAGCCATTCGATCAAGAGTACAGTAGCAATAGAGGGATATGTATGTCTGTGGTATTACCTGGCCAAGGATCTCAGGTGAGAGACCACTCTTGGCAAAGAAGGGCACAGCATCGGCGCCGGTGATGAAGCCGTTACCATCAACGTCTGCAGCTTTCCAAAGCGAGCCGTACGCTTGCTTTTCTCGAGGAGTCAGCGTAATCTCTAGGCCTACATGAATTTTAGTGTGAGACAATAAATATGTGAGTCGGAAGTAACCACAGAATGCCAAAAAAAAGGGCGGCAGGCGTATGTTTCCTTTGGTGTCCTTCCCGGGTGGGAAAAAAGACCACGAAAAATGACCGTCGAGAGGAAGGTGTTTTCAAGTATACGCGTAGAAGGGCTATCTCTGTCTGCTTTTGCACCTGAGCGAGAATGAGATGGCAGAAAAACACTGGGCATGTGGGCTGTTCTCTTTCGCGCCTGTTTTCTCTGCCATTCGCAATTCTATTGTCTTGGCAGTCTGTGTTGCTGTGCAGTACTGCGTCGTCCATTCGTGTTACCCATTTTTTTTCTTGCTGCTGTACGAGTCCATGTGGTCCTTTGCTTGGATGAGTAGCTTTTGACACACACATGCCGTCCCATCCATGGACAATCCTGTTCGTTGTATCCTTAATACGAACTTTGCCGCCTTGGAATGTCAAAAATAAAATGAGCAGCGTAGTGAACGAGATGCATGTAAGAGTAAGTAGTGGGATAGGATAGGTACAGTACCTTTACGACGGATAGTGCCCGTCATGTCACGGCTAAGGGGTGAAAAGCTGGCCATTACAAGGTGTATATGTATGCAAGTGTGAAGAGGCTAGAATAAAGGGAGGCGAGGTGGATGTGGATGGAGAGAGGTATTGGCACGATGCCAGGCGATGATGGAGTAGTGGAAGGGGTATGAATAAATGAGAGAATGGAGCAAATGTGGCAATTGGGGAGGAAAGGGATGTGTGTTCTGAAGAGAAGGAAGAGAATGTGTAATATCGCAGTAGCAGCAGCAAACAAAAAGGAAGTCTGGAAAAAATTCAGGGCCAATCTGCCTGCTGCTGCTGGTTTGGCCAAGGTGTGGGCTGTGATGGGGTTTTGCTTCAGAGCCAGATGTGTCTGATTTTCATCGTCAAAGCAGAGCACACAATACATACACCTTATACCAACTCTCTGCACTCGCTCTCTCTTTTTCTTCTTCTTCTTTTTTTTTGTCTCTCACTCTCCATCTCCTTCTCTTTCCAGCCATGAATATGTTGCTTGGTTGTGTAGAAAAAGGACGTGTCCCAAAGAAGGTTAATTCGTTACCATGGGCTGAGTTTGAGCAAAGAACCAAATAATCAGGGCGTCTTTGGTCATGAAGCTGCAGATTCAAGAAGTAGGATTATATTGAACAAGAAGGGCTATGGTACATGTCGACTAGGCTAAGGTATTAGAGGTATAGATAATAGGGTAATAAAGAGGCATGGGAAACCAGCTCTCTGTTCATGGAGACTTGGCGTCCAGCTTCTTTTCAACCACCTCGCGCCATTCGCCCAGCGTGACGGTGCGTGAGGCCATCGTCGCGTCCTTGGTGCTAAAGTTGACATTGTACTGGAATTCAATCTTTTCTTCCTCGTCCTCCACAACAGTGCTGCCAAGGTCATCTTTGGTGGATGGCTTGGCTTCCTCTGTAGCAATCTTGGATGCAGCCTCTGCCTCGAGCTTCTCCAGCTGCTCGATCAGCTCATCGTCGTTGCCGCGTCGGTTGGCTCGCTTGTTTGAGCGCAATGCTTGCTCGATTTCTGCTACTGATTCGCTGGCGATGGTGGTGCTACTGCTACTGTTGCTAATGTTCTTGTTCTTTCGATGGCTCTTCTTGTTGGTCCGGTGCTGTCGACCAGACATGGTCGACTTGACCGAGGTATCCGAATCCGAGCTGGCCGATGAACGCATGCTAGAGCGGGAATGGCTTCGGGAATGGCTTCGAGAGTGGCTTCGAGAACGGCGCTCATCAGCCTCGTCCTCGTCGTCATCCTTGTCGCTGTTGAATTTTCCCGTCGATTCACCATCATCCGACTGATGGTCACTGTTGATGGTATCCTCGTCATCTCCTTCGTCATCTTCGTCGTCGGAGCCGCGCTTTCGGAGGCGGTGTTGTTGAAGGACCAGGATGCGTTCGCGCTCAACTGGATCCTTGACTTGCTTCTGGACTTTAATCTGGCGGGCTCTGTTGCCCTTGGCCCAGGCTTTGGCAGCACGGGTGCGCTGGTGTTCCTTGAGAGACATGGCATCGAAGACATCGACGCTGGAGTCAAAGGCGGACGGCATATTGAAGAGTAGTGTTGTCGTGTGAGTTGTAGTAGTGGTGATGGAGGGAGAGGGGACGAGACGTGGTTGGGATTTTATAGGCCAGCAGACCCAAGTCACCCGCAATGCAACAAAGTTGGGAGGAGCCCTCGTTTAGGTTCGAAAATAGCGCTCTCCTTGGATGTCAGCACAAGAACGTCATTCCATCATTGCGGGCCGTTCAATTGACCAATCAGACGCCGCCTCCACTTGCCATCCGCAGTTTTTCGCAGCTCCCCCTCCTTCTGCTCAGTCCTTCTTGATCGGCATGTTGCTTATTTTTTTCACGACAGGAGGGTTAGTCAGCGTGTGTGTGCACGAGCGTATCATGTAGTACCACTAGTCCCGGAGATGCTGCTCGGAATATGAAAGCGCATGGACGTCCATACCATGCATTCTTCGGTGCGTTGGCCATGTGTTCTTTTTTTATTATTATTGTCCAATAAATTATCAATTATAATATTGTTGTGGGTGATATCTAATTCAGCGTTTCTGGTTTGGTGTGGTTGCCACCAACTCATCCCCTTCAACATTCTCTTCTTCTGTTCTCCGCACATTTCGCGTATTCCTTTCCCAATGAGGCTCGCCTACTTTTGCATCGGCTCCATTGCCACCCAGGACTTGCTCATCTCACAATGCTGTAAGCATCTCCTTCATCTAGCCCACCAAGCTCGCTCTGATGGACATGTCATGATGCATTCCCACTGACATTGTCTTTACAATAAAATAAAAACCTAGTTCTACCTAACAAGGCTCTTGCAGGCCAGGCACAACACGTATGGTCAGCATTTTTAAACGTCTTTCAGGAGCAGGACTGGCCCACTGCTCACCTGGATGACACTTCATCCGACGCGCCCTCACCACAACCCACATCTACCACATCCTCGGCATCAAGACGCCAGAGTGGTGTGCCAAGCAGCGCATTATCCAGTGATACCGCGCCTTTATCACAAGCTCGTGCTCCGCCCCATGTCGCTGTCCCACTTTGGAACCAACAGGATGGCTCTTGTTACGTGTACAAAGTAGTGGCAGACATTGTCCTCGTCGCCGTGTGTCCACCCCCACTTGAAACGTTAAATCCGCAACATCCCGTTGGTCCTACTAGTCTACCACATAGTTACCATGCGCTCATCGAGTTTTTGGACTATTTGACACGAGCTTTTGACAAGTATCTCAATACCAGAACCACTACCAACACCAATACATTTACCTCGCAACAGTCCACATCTCACGCAAGCACAGGATCGAAACAACCCCATTTGTCCGCTGCACTTATTACTGCCAACACAAGCTTGGTCTATGAAATCTTGGATGAATGTCTCGAATTAGGATATCCTACGATGCCATCTCTCCAGCAACTGGACCTTCTCATCTTTGGAACTGCCAAGTCCGAACATTCAACATGATATTAATGAATACATTTCAAATTATAATTTGGTCCGCATGCTCTTTTGTTAGCTCCCCCCCCCAAAAAAAGAGATCTATCGCGTGGTATATTATATAAAGATGGTTTACATCACTATATGCGATCGACGACTGGGATGTGTGGAAGCATTGGATGGCGCCTTGATGCCATGCAAGTCTTCAGCATCAAAGAGAAGCTCAGCATCGTTCTCGGTCGTCCCCCGGCTATGCTGGCCATGAGGTGAGGAAGACGAAGTTGAACGCTCCGCTCGATCAACTCGCTGCAGACGCTGCAACTCCGCTTCAATCTGCAGATCTGTTACCTCGTCCGCATCTGCCATCTCCTCAGACGCTCTTCGCTGAAACTGCAGTCGCAGCTTCTCAAGACGACGCTGGTAAGCTGCGCCACCCTTGGCTGGTGCTTCTAGACTGCTTCCTTGCTGTTCAGAGTTCTTTTGGGATTGTTTGCCAAAGATGGAGGTATTCTGAAGGGCAGGATTATAGTCACCCGTACCAAGTACCTTGAGCAATTGGGCCACCTTAAGCTCCACCATCGTTCTAGCCGCTTTATACTCAACTCCATTGTACCTGGCACGGCTAACAATGCCGTACAAAGCACACCCAACAATGAGCGTTCCACCACTGGCCACAGCAGTCATACTGCTCAGTGCTACGCCTCCCAAAACACCCAACGATCCCAATGCTGATCCAGACCATGCCACTGTTTCTGCCTAGGAAATGTCATTAAGCGATTTTCAGAAAAATATACGAGTAAAGGGCGGCAAAGAGTGAAGGGGTGTTCCGCAGAAAACGTTAGTAAAGAATAATCAGAGACAGAGTATAAAACGTTATTACCAATTGCCACAACAACACGATGAAACAGCACTGAGAAAGGGGGGGGGCATACTTTCTTCTCACTTCGGGCATCGAGGCGATTGATAGAGTCAAGGAGTTCCTTGATCATAATGACATCTTCGCGCATCTGCTGGGGCACCTCAAGCACTTGCTCACTCATCCAAGCTTCAGCAGACTGGATGACCGACCGGCACTGGTCTAGAAGGATCTCAAGCTGGTCATGGAAACTAACAGTTGAATAGGTTTTAGACGCCCTGTGTGCTGAATACAGAGCCACTGCCAAGGACGTTACGCCTACCACGGCCATGACCAATAGGTCTGGGTCGTTGGTTTTGGCCACAGTGTCGACTTGTCCATCTTTCTGTTTTTCCTCTTTGGTCTCCTTGTCTTCCTTGTCCTTCTCGTCTTCTTTCTTTTTCTTGTCTTCCTCTTTCTTCTTGGTTTTTTCCTTCTCCTCCTCGCTTTTTTCCTGACTCTTCTTTTTTGCATCCTGCTCTTCCTGCAGAGCCTTTTCGAGCTTCTTCACCTTTTTCCGGTGTTCTTCCAGCTCTTGGACCAGCTGTCTGCGCTCCTGATTGATGCGCTCTTGCTCCCGTCGCGAATACATGTCCTGTCGCTCGTATTCCCGCTCAAAAGCTTCCAAGCGTTCTTCTAGCTCCCGCAGTCGCGCTCGCTCCTGGTCACGCTCTGAGGAATCGTTCTGCTGAAAACCAAATAAGGCGTTCAAATGAGGGAAGACCTTAAAGTACGGCGGTGATGACGTGGACGACGATGCCTGTCTGGCCTGCTGCGAGTGCGTATAGTAGCGGCCATCCTTTGGTTCTTCTTGACGAAGGCGGGTATAATAGTAATCATTGTCATATGTCCTGGTCCTGGTAGAAGAAGAGGAGGACGCAGCGGCACCGTGCATGTATCGGCCGGCCATGTAGGCACCATCGGAGAAGAGTTGGCGACCAGTTCTGCTAGAAGCAGCGCCCTTCAGCTTGTCAAAGAATCCTTGTGAGTCATCCTGCTGCTTCTGCTGCTGCTGCTGCTGCTGCTGGATGTGAGATGGTTGAGTCTTTGCCTCACCGTTACTGCCCTTTTGTGTGGCATTAGGAGTTGGTGGCGGGACAGGGAGAGGCTCCTGCTCGGATTCAGGCAGGTGCAGCTGCGAGAGGATGTGTGGGGCAAAGGAAAGGAGGGTGGAGATAGGCGGCACAAACTCGAGGGTGTCAGGATCGTACAATTCCCGTGGGAAGGCAATGTCGTCAAAGAGAATCGAAGCCATGCCAATGGCAAGAATGAATGTGTGTGGTGGGAAGAGAAGAGTAAGCAAGTGAAGAGAGCGAGAGAAATATGAAAGGAGCGGGAGTGTATGAGAGAGTGAGAGTCAGAGACTGTGTGTGAACACTCTAAAACGTTGAGCTTCTTTTTCTCTTCTTCAAGGGGTCAGCAAAAAAATTCTTGGCAACCAGAAAAGGAAAAAGCAAACGTGGAGGAAATTTGAAGGTTGGTGGCGATACATTCAGCAAGCCAATCCTACAGGTGGACCCTTCCGTTCACACTCGTTTATAGAAGGTTCAATCTATACGCCGCTTCTACGCTCACCCAGTCTCTTTTTCCTATCTCTCTCTCTCTTTCTCTTATACCACAGTCTCTCGTGCATATATGAAAATGTTTTCTCAGATTCCCATATAGCTCTGTCGAAAATTTGCAACGACTTGACCTCGATTTTGATCAAAGAATGTCATTGTCTTCACAGACAAAAGTGCAAATGTACATAGTGTTGTTGCGGCGGCCTTGAGAATTCTGATTAGATATATCTGTTTCCATTATGGTAGTCTGTATATTACATGTGACGCTGAACTACTCGTGTAATATAGCCAGTATACGAGGAACCATTCCTTTAGATCGTCACCATCATGAATATCCAAGAGACAGTTATAAGTGGCAGTGTGCCTCTGTCCTAAACCAAAGATTATTCTCTCGAGCAATAATCTATGAGATTGTTTTTTTTTCTTAATCTCCTTTATAAAGAAGTTCCTGACCTGTAGTTACCCTGGTTCATCTCTCTTTTTTTTATCCGTGATCTGGTTAGGTAACCTTTCAAAATCTTTGCTCAAAGGCATTTAGCCTTTCTACATCCATCACAATCTTTGTGTACCTAATACGACTCCTTCATATCGCGGCAACAATACTGCTTTTCTCAGAAGCATGCTAAACAGGCCTGCAGTATTGGCTGCGAACGGAGTTTGTTCGTTGGGGAATGTCATGTTACCTCACAGAAATGTGGAGACCTCCTTATGAGTCAAGGGGCTTCTTTGGCAACATTTGATTCATCGATCGAGCTTGCTTCTGGAGACGGCCTTCAGATCAATCATCGTTCTGTTAGTTCAATGGTTATGATACATCTACGACCACAAACGTTTTGAAAATGATTTACAATGGTTGGTACGGTGCTGGAGAACGGCTGAGTTATGGGAGATTTCTTTGTCAAATGTGACTGAGCTAATGTCATTCTTGGCTGCGGTTGAGTAGGATAGTGGTTGCTGGTGGTTGCTGTTCCTCATGATTTCGCTATACTAGGTTATAGCCAGCCAAAAACTGCTGAGGTACCACTTGTTGATGTTGCTACTGTTGTTTCCGGAGGGTATTGCTACATATTGGTGAGAAAATGCATAGTAGCTCATGTTAACATACTTCCATTCATAATGTGGATGGAGAGCTTGCCAAGTATAGACCCTTACCTTTCTTGAGTGGCACATTAGTGTAACTGAGGGCACATCTGCAAGGGTACCCGTCAATTCATTTGTCTTTGGAACAGGAGATACGGCCCCAATCCTCTATTCTTTAGGTACATTGCTGGATAATACTTGCCATTCACGAATTGGGAACAAAGATGAAATGCCCTGCCATCGACTGATTTCTCGCAATTCAATGTTGACGGGGAGAAATCCGAGGAGTTTTGCTCTTTGGAGTAGTACTCTTAGTAAAGTACCCCTTGAAAGACGACGTGTTCATTATACCTGCATACCAGGATTCATCCACGTCCGCTAAACGCTGGCAACGGTGATTTCATCGCTTGGTGGCCAAATGCATGATTGGTGCTGCTGTATACTGCATGTGTCAATTGTGTTTACTGAGTTTTGAGTGTGTGGTTTGACTTTTCCTTTCGCTGAGCGGTCTCCCGTCACCCATCACTTGAATCCTGTCCTAAGATTGCCGTGTTGGTTGAAATGCCAAATATCTTGATTCAATATCTTCTCAATATCGGTAGCAAGCTGTTCATAGTAAACGTCGGCTGCTTCACTTACGCTTACTGTAATAGTCAGACACCAGATAGTTGCAATCTCCTTTACCCATGTCTTCCACTCAGTCTTTGGAACAAACAATGTGGGAAATCTGGGAGGTAAACTGAAAAAGGGTCTCCTCTCCTATTTGAAAGTTGTATTCATGAATGTATTGCATTGGATTCCTCGTGTTACCACATCGCCACTCGTGAGGCTTTTTTTTCCTTGTTTACGCTTGCCAAGGAGTTTTTGGCTGTATGGTTCAGAATCACATCTCTTCCTGATTTCAAAGTGATTCATTCGTGCCTGGCCCACTGAGGGGCGCGGTATGGCTTTTCTTTGTTCATCTTCTGAAAAAATATTTCTTGTGTTTTCTAGTGATTTGAAAGTGACGCCAATTCCCGTTGTCGTCTACCTGACTTTGCCTTGCGCCTTTCTCTTCAGAGATCACACAAGATGGGTGCCTCACATCCCAACATGGGAATGTCGGTGCCCCTCCCCGACAAACTCTCCATACTGTCTAGACGTATATTCTATATACTGTAAAACGATAGGATAAACCATTTTGCAAAAAAAAAAGACATGGCCCTTGTTCAAATATCGCATCTCCTGTCAGTCAGTCATCAAGCCATTGTAATGCCAAGGAACGTCTGCATCAAAACGTCACGTTGAGAGTGATCTGAGAACCGAAAAACCAAGTGAATTGCATGTACCTCGCATCTTTCTATTCTGAGATATTTCTAACCATCAGGAAAAGGGGATGTTGTGTACAAAAGATGACACGGAGTGTTCATTGGTTTCCGCGGATGTGATAAATGTGGCAATGCTTGCAGTCCCTTCATATTAATATGCCCACGCATACTCCCCCCACTCGTTCTCTTTCTCATTCTACATTCTACTCACCACTCATCTGATTCCACCATTCCACACTTCCTTTGAAAAATCCATCAAGCACACCAACAGTACCACAGCCTCTTTTAGAGTACTTGTATACTATGGTAAGTGAAATTTTTTAATACACTCCAAAGGAGGCGCGATTCAAAAACTCTTGCTCGTATTCGTTGTGTGATTCAGCAAATCCGTCTTATTCAGAGATCAATTCCGTCAGCCAATAAGCGTGGCTGAAAAAAATGTCCTCGTGTAACGAGAATAAAGTTATCGACGACTTTGATTGGCCTATTACAATGATTTAGATCAACTCTGAAGTCCAATACGAAAATTTTTTTGAACAGACCTATGTGGTTGAATTGAAACTGACATACATACTGCCTCTAGTCCCTTTTGAATTTAGACACGGTCGTTGGTTGTGGAGGGTATGGAACTGTCTATCACACCCACTGGGAGAAGCGTAGAGTCGCGGTCAAGAAGGTTCAAGTTACTCAAGGCGAAGTCCGTCAGGTAGCAGCCATCCAGAATGAGATCGACATCCTCCAAAAGCTGAAGCACCGCAACGTCATTCAGTTTTTTGACACAGCTTACCACGAGAGCATGCTTGTGCTTATCATGGACTATGCTGAAGGTGGAAGTCTCTACCAAGCGATTGAAGGTGGGAGAGTGGTGGATTGGAATATCAAGACTCGCATTGCACAAGAGATTGTTCGTGGTCTAGACTATATCCATTACAAAGGCATCCTCCACCGAGACCTCAAGAGCCACAATGTACTCCTCACAAGTCACATGGAAGTCAAACTGTGTGACTTTGGACTGGCCACCGTCAAGGTGCGGTCGGGATCCAAGTCGACAGGTCATACAGTAGGCACGTTTCGATGGATGGCACCAGAGCTCTTCTCAGCTAGACCCAAGTTTTCGACCAAGTCAGACATGTATTCACTTGGGATGGTGATGTGGGAGATGGCAGCCAATTGCACAGTACCGTTCAAGGATCAGCCCGATACTCAAATAGTGGCAACCATTATTATGCGTGGCGAGCGAGAATTGTTACCTGATGATACGCCAGCGGACTATTCCAAATGGGTCCAACGCTGTTGGGAGCACGATCCAGAGAAGCGACCAGAGGCAAATGAAATGGTCACCGAGGATGAAGATGTGGTGTTTGCATTGCAAACGGGCCTTGAAACGGTCAATATCAGTATGACAACAACAGCACTTTTTGGATCGAGCCTGTCGTTAAAATCCAGTCAAATCACACTGATGGCGGGTGGCATGAAAGATCAACCGCTTGAAGATGTTTCGGCAGTTTTGACGCGAGCCAATAATGGAGATGTTGAAGCACAGGTGGCATTAGCAACAATGTATGAGAAAGGCGAAGCTGTAACTCAGAGCCACGCAGAGGCATTCCAGTGGTATCTTCGAGCAGCAGCTCAGGGTTCCACAGAAGCACAGGTCAAAGCTGGCATGCATCTCCTGGACAGCAGTGGCACAGATATCAATCATGGTGCCGCGATGTACTGGATACACCAGGCAGCTGTGAAAGGCGACTTTCGTGCGCAGCGCATTCTCGGAAGTATGTATGAGGATGGCTACGGAGCCAGCCAGGATTATGTCGAAGCGGCGTCGTGGTATCTTAGATCAGCAGAACAAGGAGACGAGGTGGCACAATATAACATTGGAGTGATGTACCAGGATGGCCGCGGAGTCAGACAAGATTATGCTGAGGCAGTATCGTGGTATCTCAAATCAGCAGAACAAGGATATGCAGATGCGCAGAATAACCTTGCATACATGTACGAAAATGGCCACGGCGTCAAGCAAGATTATATCGAGGCAGTACTGTGGTATCGCAGATCAGCAGAACAAGGAGATGAGACAGCACAGTATAACCTTGGAGACATGTACGAGAATGGCCACGGTGTCGAACAAGACTATGTTAAGGCAGTATCGTGGTATCGCAAATCGGCAGAGCAAGGTAATGCAGAGGCCCAATGTAACCTTGGGCTGATGTACGAGAATGGCTATGGAGTCAAGCAGGATTATGCTGAAGCAGCATTGTGGTATCGCAAATCGGCAGAACAAGGAGACGAAACGGCGCAGTGTAACCTTGGATACATGTACAAGAATGGCCGTGGAGTCAACGAGGACTATGTCGAAGCAGTATCGTGGTATCTCAAATCAGCAGAACAGGGATACGCAGAGGCACAATGTAACCTTGGATATATGTATGAGCATGGCCATGGAGTTAATCAAGATTATGTCGAAGCAGTATCGTGGTATCGCAAATCAGCACAGCAAGGATATGCGGAAGCGCAGTGTGGCCTTGGAGATATGTACAAGAATGGCCGTGGAGTGAATGAAGACTATGCCGAGGCGGTATCATGGTACCTTAAATCAGCAGAACAAGGATATGCAGATGCACAGTGTAACCTTGGAGCTATGTACGAGAATGGCCATGGAGTCGAGAAAAATTATGTTGAAGCAGCTTCGTGGTATCGCAAATCGGCAGAGCAAGACGACGAGACGGCGCAGTGTAGCCTTGGAAATATGTACGAATGTGGCCTTGGAGTCGAGCAAGATTATGTTGAGGCAGCATTGTGGTATCGCAAATCAGCAGAACAAGGAGACGAAACGGCACAGTACAGCCTTGGGTATATGTACGCGGATGGTCGTGGAGTCGATCAAGACTATGTTGAAGCAGCCTCGTGGTATCTCAAATCAGCAGATCAAGGACATGCAAGCGCGCAATGTAACCTTGGAGATATGTACGAGAATGGCCGTGGGGTCAACCAAGATTATGTCGAAGCGGTGTCGTGGTATCGCAGATCAGCAGAACAAGGATGTGTAGAGGCTCAGTATAGCCTTGGATGTATGTACGAGAATGGCCACGGAGTCGAGCAAGACTATGTTGTGGCGATTTCGTGGTATCGCAAATCGGCAGAGCAAGGAGATGCAATGGCGCAGTGTAACCTTGGATATATGTATCACAACGGCTACGGAGTTAATCAAGATTACGCTGAAGCAGCATCGTGGTATCGCAAATCAGCAGAGCAAGAATTTGCAGAGGCGCAATGTAACCTTGGATACATGTACGAGAATGGTTGCGGAGTCGAGCAAGACGATGTCGAAGCAGTATCATGGTATCTTAAATCAGCAGGACAAGGTAATGCAACGGCACAGTGTAGCCTCGGAGCGATGTACGCCCAGGGCCGCGGAGTCGAGCAAAACTATGTCGAAGCAACATCATGGTATGGCATGGCGTTGAAGCAAGGTGTCACGAGAAGACAGTATCGGTTTACTGAAATGAATAGCAATGGAAAGAGCATCTCGAAATCTATTGGCAGGCGGCTTTTCAGTAGTAGAAAAAAAATAAGCAGCTTGAATATTTAACGCAGCCACACGAAACACATCCAAGGAATAGCATAAACTCATAGCTCTGCTTTAGCTTGTATTAGATGTGCCTTTACAATATATCCTGCTTCTCGAACCAATAAACAAGACCTCTGTTTGAATATCAATCTAAATCATTTTTACCTCGATAAATCGGAGAGTATTAAATAGTTGTGTTTTCTTAAAATCTCTCGCTGGTATCCAGACTCTTTTTATGACTGGGTCTGGTGCATGGTCGGTCAGTCATATTTCATAGCCAGTCTTCGCATATTAATGATAATGCTATAGCAAACTTTGGATTGTACACCTCGACGTACACGAGCCTTTAGAGGAGGCGACAAGTGCTAAAGTTGGGATGGGTAAAATGACAAAGTATTGAGCAGGTTACCTATAGTGCGGCAATCTTTGTAGCCTCTTCCATGGCTCGCTCATCATTTTTTTTGGCTGCTTCGCTCCATATTCTTGCTGATCGTCTCCTGGGAACACCATCGCAACTCCACTAGAGCCAACATTATTACTATTGTTACTTTCTTTGTTGCTTGGTCATACATGCTATGTACAAAACGACTTGGATGTGCTGCAGTTGAAGTTTGGGATCGGGTGTACTTGGTCGAGCCAAAAGGAAACGAATGCGAAGACAAGGCGTGAGGGGATTCTAACGCTGTTGAGGATATCTAAAATTGGTAAATTCTTCTAATACTTCATACGCTTGTTCTTCTCGTCCTTCTTTTCCTCGTTTCTTCCTGTTCCTTTTCCTCTGTCTTCCTGCTCTACTTTTCCTTCTCCATCTAGAGTTTCATATCTGGAGAACTCGTACAAATGAGTCGCCTTGTGACACGCATGTGTCCCTCGACTCTATCCATCCATCGTCCTGGGGCTCCTGGCTAAAGTCATAGTTGACTTCTACAGGTTACATCGTTTTCCTAGTTCCAATATCCACGAATTGTAGAGGAAAAGAGAAGAAATGAAGGATAATTATCTCTGAAAGCGCAACGAGAGAACAAGTTCAAGGAACACCAATCCTGATACATTTGTTCCCACCACAGAACCAATGATCTCTCGGTTCGCAGGGACTTCGACATGCTCTATCAACGGACCTTCGAGCTTTTCCTGGCATTCCTATGGCAAATGTTCCTCATGGTTAGATTATGCCTTCCCCCTTTTGTTCCTTTATGGGTACTGTTCGTTGAATATGTGGTTGACTGCATCGTTGATGCTTGATTGCAGAGCAATTTCGTGTCGGTCCTATGTACAGAGACCTGATGCGTCATTTTTGAAAGAGGAACAATTCAATCATCTTCCTGTTGATGGGTGTTGCCGTAGGCATCGCTTCTGGCCCCATGGTCATCGCCTATTACTCTATTACCATCCTCTGCTGATGGAGCTACTTAATCCAGTGCCTTTTTACCAATATCGACAACATTCTGCTCTTCCATCTTTCACTCTTTATGGTTTGGGGATCTTGGAGTGACCAAACAGTTGGAAATGGAGCGACAGCCCACTCTTGGGCAGTGCCACTGTTGAGAGCCTGCATCGATAGCAAGACCATTGTTCCCTCTCACTGCTGCCAAAACTGATTTGCCCCCTCAAAAAATAGCCAGAGGAAACGGTTGAGGTACCGCCAGTGGAGGTTGTTACTGCTGATGTTGGTATTGATGAGAAGATGCATACTATCTCAAGCCATCATACTCTCCTTCGTAATGTGCATAAAGGGGTTGCTATTGGTGAGCAGATGGAGGCAGTTGATAACTAGATTGATGATGTTGTTGGGGAACTCAACCGAGAAGAGCCAGCATTAACAGCGTTTGAGCCAGAATCTTTGTATGGGTATATCATTCCCCTGAGTTGACTCACTCAATCAAGAAAGGCTGCTTCCTTTTTTTTGTTAATGATACGAGACCCAGAGAGTAGCGGTCGAGAGGTAAATGAAACGGTGGGAAGAATGACCGTTAATCATCTCACAACTGTTGGAATCTGCCAAAAGGAGAAGCAGAGAATAAATTTCCTCTCCCTCTCCTTTAGTTCAATGCATTGATTCAAACAACCTAAAGTAGTGAGCATGGATGCTTTTTTTTCACTAGGGTGCATGCCAGTCACTCGGCTGGGGTTGTTGACTGTTTGAAAGCTGTGCTGCCAAGCCAAAACCAAAACTCGCGCAACTCATCCAGATGTACAACCTGTTGAACCTTGATAAGTACGGCGTCAAAAAGATGGCTCGCTCAGCTTCCATCCGACGACTGTTGTTGCTGTTTTTTACCTTCAATACCAGAGCAGTGCCTCACAGACATCTATGATCGACAATGGAACGGTCTTCGAAGAGGGCGTATGAATAACAGGGAGAGGAGAAGGAAGAGGATGGGGTTTGGAGCCGAAGTCGCTGTTTGATACTGTTGTTGTTGAGTATAGTAGTATTACAAGTGAATTTGCTGAGGGGTTTTTTTTTTCAGAATCGATGGTGAACCTAGCTGAGGACAAGGTGGGCCGACTGAGAGAGCGGTTCTGGTCTAAACAACATACTTCAAATACATCCTGTGACATTTATGCATCTATGTAGCGACGTATTCATATCTTTTGTGAGCAGGCCATCAATGCAAAGGAGTCTCGAAATAAAAAAAAAAAGGCGTCTTATGGACAGTGCACTAAAGGCCAAGGAGTAGACCAGTTGCATGCCACCTGCATCCCCAATTCTATCCACAGCCATGTCCAGGAAGGTGTAGAAAGGTGGCACAGAGAGTTCAATGCTCACCAGGACGGACAACACTTGTTTCCCTCCCCCTTCCTGTTTTCACACATAACTTTCCCTCTCTTACTTCCTCATCTACATTCAACCTTTTGTTCATCTGATTCCTCCATTCCCCATTTCCTTTGCGAATCCATCAAACGCTAGTAGTAACACAGTCTCTTTTGAGTAGGTGCACCATGGTAAGGCAGTATTGCCCAGGAACCCCAAGACGTTTCTTTGCCTAGGTGATGATATAGACTGACATCAAGCTTCTTCAAGTCTTCTCTGAATATAGATACGGTCATTGGCAGTGGTGCATATGGAACTGTCTATCAAACCTACTGGGAGACGCGAAGAGTCGCGGTCAAAAAGGTTCATGTGACTCAAGACGAAGTACGCCGGGTAGCTGCTATCCAAAATGAGATTGACATCCTCCAAAAGCTGAAGCACCGCCACATCATCCAGTTCTTTGACACAATATACCACGAGAACATGCTTGTTCTCATCATGGATTATGCTGAAGGAGGCAGTCTCTTTCATGCAATTGAAGGCGGGAGAGTGGTGGATTGGAAGACCAAGACTCGTATTGCACAAGAGATTGTTCGTGGTCTAGACTATATCCATTATAAAGGAGTCCTCCACCGAGACCTCAAGAGCCACAACGTACTCCTCACAAGTCACATGGAGGTCAAGTTGTGTGATTTTGGGCTAGCCACTGTCAAGATTAGGTCTGTGTCCAAGTCGACAGGGAATACAGTAGGCACGTTTCGATGGATGGCACCAGAGCTCTTTTCAGCAAGACCTCAGTATTCGACCAAATCGGACATGTATTCACTTGGGATGGTGATGTGGGAGATGGCAGCCAACTGTACGGTACCGTTCAAGAATCAACCTGACAATCAAATAGTGGCGACGATTATCAGGAGCGGCGAGCGGGAAGTGCTACCCGACGATGTACCAATCGACTATTCTTATTGGGTCGAACGCTGTTGGGAGCACGATCCACAGAAGCGACCAGAGGCAAATGAAATGGTCACCAAAGACGAAGACGTGGTGTTTGCACTGCCAGCAGGCGTTGAAATGTTAAGTATCACACCAATACATTCTACATCGAGCAAGTCACCACCCTCCAGCCGCAGCACACAGACAGGTGACGCGAGAGATCAACCATTTGAAAATGTTTCAGCCCTTTTGAAGCGAACCAACAGCGGAGATGTTGAAGCACAAGTGTCGTTGGCAGCAATGTATGAGAAAGGTGACGTTGTTGCTCGGAACGATACAGAGGCATTCCAGTGGTACCTTAGAGCAGCAGCCCAGGGTTCCACAGAAGCACAGGTCAAAGCCGGCATATATCTCCTCAATGGCAGAGGTACAGATGTCCATCATGGTGCCGCGATGTACTGGATACACCAGGCAGCCGTGAAAGGGGATCCACGCGCAGAATGCCTTCTTGGGAGTATGCACGAAAATGGCCAAGGAGTCAAGCAAGACTTTGTTAAAGCAGCGTCCTGGTATCTCAAATCAGCAGAACAAGGATACGCAGAGGCGCAATGCAACCTTGGATTTATGTACAGCTATAACCGTGGAGTCGAACAAGACGACGTCGAGGCAGTATCGTGGTTTCTCAAATCAGCAAAACAAGGATATGCAAGGGCACAGTGCAACCTTGGGGTGATGTACGAGCATGGCAGCGGAGTCAAGCAAGACTATACTAAAGCAGCATCATGGTATCGCAAAGCAGCAGAACAAGGATTTGCAGCAGCACAATGTAACCTTGGATTGATGTACGACGATGGCCGCGGAGTCAGACAAGATTATATTGAGGCAGCATGGTGGTATCGCAAGTCAGCAGAACAAGGGTATGCAATGGCACAGTGCAACCTTGGATTGATGTACGATGATGGTCGCGGGGTGAGGCAGGATCATGTCGAGGCAGTATCATGGTATCTCAAGTCAGCAGAACAAGGATATGCAACGGCACAATGTAACCTTGGAGTGATGTACGAGTTTGGCATTGGAGTGAAGCAAGACCACGTTGAAGCAATATCATGGTATCGCAAAGCGGCGGCACAAGGAAATACAAGGGCGCAGTGCAACCTTGAAGTGATGCACGAATTTGGCATTGGAGTCAAGCAAAGCCATGCTGAAACAACATCATGGCATCACAAGGCATCAGAACAAGGGGATCCACGAGGACAGTGGCAAATTATTGAAACGAACAAAAATGGAAAGAGCGTTACGAAAGCTGTCAGCAAGCTATTCGGCATTAATAAAAAATTGTCCGCTTGAAGATTTACTGTAGCTATGGCATTATGTAATATCACAAATTGTAGCTTTGCTCTTGCTTGCATTGGATGTAGAGATTTAAACCCGATTTACGTTTGGTTAGTCTGGACAGGTTGGTGTAAACGAAGGGACCATTTTGTTATTTTTTATCATGCATGATATTTTTTTTCTTTGCCACCTCCCATATGACAACATCGATTGTTCTTCACACGTGAGTTATTGCATTGCTTGATATCCTTCCACCGGGTTACCAGCGTCGCTCTTCGTACATCCATGTATGTCTGGGCCATGTTCTACGGCAGCTGGGAATGGATCACAAAATTCAAATTTATGTTGCCACGTGACTGCATAAATAAAAATAACGGTATCCAACTGACTCTTGGCCCTTGACTCTTTGCCTTGTACTCCAATTCTGACCCTGCTTCTGACTTTGTAATTTCCTTGCTCTTGCCCTCCGTATCCTACCTCTGCCCAAAATGAACGATCTCAATTTCGCGCCTGACGTAATAACCGAGGCTGTTATTGCGGCAAACAAGGAGATATCGATTGGCGACGAACAAGCGGCTCTCTTGCCGCAAACAATTTCGACAACGGCATCCTCCACTCGTGCTTCAGAGGCTTCTGCAACTCCACCGGCCACGGTTGTCAAGCCCCCAAAGCCTCAACCCCATGACGGGCGCATCGATGCCATTGAGGCGCACAACTTTATCGACTCCATGGAGGATTACAATACCCTTGTGCAGCTACATCGCAGTCTTTGGACAGCGAGCGCTGTCCTGCGTCTCAAGGGCGATGCGCGCACGTGGTGGCGCTCGACCAAGAAACCTACCACTATATCATGGGAGGAATTCAAAGCTGCATTCATAACAGCTCACTCGCCTCCTGAGACCGTCATGCGCGCGCATGGAAATTCTATCCAGCACCTGCAACAAGCCGGTCGCACCGTAGCCCAGTACACCCACGAATTCCGCACCCACCTCCACTTGGCCGCCGACATTGACGCCCCGGCTGCAATTCGTTATTATGTGTCTGGTTTAGACAAAGAAATCCAGCTGCACGTGAGTCTTTCGGACCCCAAGACCCTTGATGACGCCGTTCACAAGGCAACCATGGTCGACTACATCCTCCATGAGGAAAAGGGCAAACAACCGAGGACCCTTTCTGCTTCGGCAGCCCACTCCGACGGCGTGGCTATGGAGCTCGACAATATTAAACTCGGAAAGATCACCCCTGCCGAGCGTAAGCGCTTGCGCCAGACTGGTGGTTGTTTCCGTTGTCGCCGCCCGGGTCACATCTCTAGCGAATGCCCACGATTTCGACAACCACCATCGCCAACGTCGGCTTAATAATGTGACTTTTTTGACCCCGAGTATGGAAATGGAGACGGCGCTCAGTAGTCCAGGACTGTGCCGCCGAATCGTGCTTCCAACCTGGACAAGGTAGCGAATATGAATAAATATCAAGCATTCAACTCCTCACTCCTTACTTCTGTGCCTTCGACACCTTCTCTTGAACTGCTCTCAGGCTCTAGAATTTCCTCCGCTCCGCAATCCACTGAGCCACATACGCCTTTTTTACCCCGTGATCTGCATAACTTCACTGAGTCTTGACCGGAGACTATATTACTCTGATCCGTTGCCAGTGTAAATGGGCCTTCCTGCTGGGCGCTGATTGATGGTGGGGCGGAAGCCCATATAGTCTCTTCACGTTTCTGTAGATAGTTCGATATTCCACTACACCCATTCCCTGCTATTCCCATCTCCTCCCTAACAGTGCATGCACTACCATCCACCCTTCCGCTGCTATCTCCGTCAGTCGAGGTGCTTAGACGGACTTTGTCGATGCCATTGTTTACGATCTCGATCGGGCAGACCTAATCCCGTGGAAACCCTGGCTCCCAAACAAGACGAGCTCAAACGCCAGATGCGCTCTCTCCATGATAAGGGTGCCATCAAACCTAGCACATCTCCTTATGGAGTCCCTGTACTCTTTGTCGAAAAAGAAAGATGGCTCACACTGGATGTGTGTCGATTGTAGGGCGCTTAATAAGATCACTATGAAGAATCGCCACGCCCTTCCACAGGTGGACAAACTCATCTGCCGGCCCTGTGGAGTCCAATATTTTTCCAAGCTGGATCTCCTGTCTGGTTATCACCAGATGAGAGTCCACCCAGACGATGAGCTCAAGATAGCATTCCGCGCGACCGTTAGTGTCGTCAACGCCCCCGCCGAATTTTCGTTCATGGTGCTTCACTGCCTGAAACTAGTGCTAGAGACTACAGAAAGGCACTTGAGGAGCACAGCAAGAACCTTAAGCGAGTCTTGGCTTGTCTACGCCAGCATATGCTCAGCGCCAAAATGTCCAAGTGCTCATTCCTCCGAGACCAGATAGAGTTCTTCAGTCATGTCGTGTCCAAGGAGTGTGCACATCCAGGTTTTTATCCACGCCCACCATAGAATGATTTTTTTTTTTCATTGCTCGGTGGCCACAGGCGTGATTGGTGTTGATAAATGTTGCCAGCACCAATCGCATTATTCGAGCTTTGAGTATGTAATTAGATCTCGTTGAGCTTTAATTTTCACGAATGGTATCCTTCGCCCATTGCCAGGATCCTCTCCAAGAGTATCTTACCGGTGGATCTGCCTAGTATTTCAATTCAAAATTGCTCGATATCGTTAGCGAGCTGTCAATGGTGAACGTCACTTGCTTCCCATATGGATACTGTCTATCGATGATATCATACTATGTGCCATTATGACCAAAATAGCCTATGGTGCCGTCCATCATGAACCAGCAAATATTCGAAAACGTTTAGCCAGCCATTGCCTGCTTTTTACCATGGCGATTTTCAATGTGCCTCTATAAAAAATAGCATCTCAAGAAAAAAGTCTCTCCATCATCATCACATAATAGGGGCGAAAGAAATAAATTGTGCGTTAGGATTGGAGGAAACCCTTTCCTAGCAGGGCTTGTTGCCCTACGAAGATATGGCAAAAATTTGCTGGTTCATGTTGGACGGCAACATATTGCCATTATCCATTATCCATTATCTATATTCTTCATTCCTTATCTTTATGTCGTCCTCATCAAAAATAAAGGTGGTCCTCTTGTCTCAACTTGACCACACTAGCACTAGTACTTGAATATATTGCAAAGGATATAGTTCTAGTCAACCATCACACTTCCTTTGTAGCTAGTGACAACCATTTACGTTATATACATGTTTGTTAGGCCATATTAATGCTAAGGAAATTCGCTATTAAAAGTGTCATATAGAGATGGCACTGAAAACTCAGGAGCATCGATGTTACAAGGCTGCCCATGTCACTATTCTAGCCCACACTCCTATCCAATAAGATGCATGGATATCGCGTACAAAAATGGTGTTGAAGCCGATAGGTAGCATGTGGCGATGCTTGCGTCTCCCCTTTCTGTTCCCACGAACTCTCTCTCTTTTGCTTCCTCATTTGCATCCTACTCATCATTCATCTGATTCTGCCATTCTGCATTTCCCTCACATAAAATTCATCAACTCCTAACAGTAAAACAACCCCCACCCTAGAGTACTTAACCCATGGTAAGCGAGTAGTGTCCTACAACCATATATATAATTTCCAAGTCTAGGCGATATGGGCTGACATAATACTGCCCTTAGTCTCTTTTAAATTTCGACACGGTTGTTGGTAGTGGTACGAATGGAACTGTCTATCAGACCTACTGGGAGACGCGTAGGGTCGCAGTCAAGAAGGTTCATGTGACTCAAGACGAAGTCCTCCGTGTACCTGCTATCCAGAGTGAGATTGACATCCTCCAAACGATGAAACACCGCCACATCATCCAGTTCTTTGGTACAACCTACCACCAAAACATGCTTGTTCTCATCATGGACTATGCTGAAGGTGGAAGTCTCAACCAAGCAATTGAAGGTGGGGGAGTGGTGGATTGGAAGACTAAGACTCGCATTGCACAAGAGATTGTTCGTGGTTTGGAGTATATCCATTATAAAGGTATCCTCCATCGAGATCTCAAGAGCCACAATGTGCTCCTCACCAGTCATATGGAGGTCAAGTTGTGTGATTTTGGACTGGCCAAGGTCAAGTTACGGTCTGCGTCCAGGTCGACCGGACGAACAGTAGGTGCAATTCGATGGATGGCACCAGAGTTGTTTGCAGAACCCAAGTATTCGACCAAGTCAGACATGTATTCACTTGGGATGGTGATGTGGGAGATAGCCGCCAATTGTACAATGCCGTTCAAAGACCAACCTGATAATCGTATAGTGGTAGCCATCTTCTTGAATGGCGAACGAGAGGTGTTACCTGATGATGTACCAGTGGATTATTCCAAATGGGTCCAACGCTGTTGGGAATACGATCCAAAAAAGCGACCGGAGGCAAGTGAAATGGTCACCAAGGACGAAGGTGTTGTTCCCACATTGCTGAGAGGCTTCAATACCGTCTATGCTGGCAGCACAGAAACACGAGTTGGAACGAACATGTCACCCCGATCCAGCCAAAGCACACTCGTGATGAATAGCATAAAATTTCGGCCATCTCAAAATGATTCAGTCCATTTGAGGCGAGCCAATAGTGGAGATGCTGAAGCACAGTTGGTATTCTCAGCGAGGTACGAGAATGGCCAAACTGTTGTACAGAATGATACGGAGGTACTTCAGTCGAATCTTCGAGCAGCAGATCAGGAGTCTACAGATGAACAGGTTAATGCTGGCATGCATCTCCCGAATGACAGTGAAATAGGAGACAATTCTGACGAAGAGATATTGTGGATACAACAAGCAGCTGTGGAAGGAAATTTGCTCGCACAGCGCGTCCTTGGTAGTATGTATGAGGATAGGCGCGGAGACTATCATTATTATATCGAACTAGTATCGCGGTATCTCAAATCAGCAGAACAAGGGGATGCAGATGCGCAGTATAAACTCGGAGAAATGTACGAGGATGGTCGTGGAGTCAACGAAAATTATGTCGAAGCAGCATGGTGGTATCATAAATCAGCAGAACAAGGACATGCAGGGGCGCAGCATAAGCTTGGACTTATGTACGAATACGGTATTGGAGTCAGTCGAAACTATGTTGAAGCAACATCGTGGTATCGCAAATCAGCAGAACAAGGGAATAGAGAGGCACAGAAAAACTTTGAATTGATGTATAAGGGTGGCCGTGGAATTAAGCAAAACAATATCGAAGCGGTATCGTGGCGTCCCAAACCAGCAGATCAAGGGAATACAGAGGCGCAACATAACCATGGATTGGCGTATGGGAGTGGCCGTGGAGTCAAGCAAGGCAATGTCGA
>JAAAIY010000182.1:0-64552 GCA_016098105.1 Actinomortierella wolfii
ACCATGCGACTGCTTCGACATCGCTCCGTTCAACCCCACGACCGTTATCATACATCAATCCTAGGTGACACTGCGCCATAGCATTCCCTTGATCTGCTGCTACGCGGAACCATGCAACTGCCTCGACATCATTCTGTTCGACTCCACGACCATCATTGAACATTGATCCAAGTCCAAATTGTGCCTCTACCATACCTTGTTCCGCCGCTCGTCGCATCCATTTGAATGCCTCTTCATCACTTTGTTCAATCCCTTGGCCTCGAAAATACATCAACCCAAGATTGAACTGTGCTTTGACATTGCCTTGTGCTGCTGAACGCTTAAACCAACATACGGCTTCAGTATCACTTTGTGGTACACCCCGCCCATGAGCATAGATCACTCCAAACCGGAGTTGTGCCTGTGGGTCTCCGCCTTCTGCTGCCATACGGCACCATTTAATGGCCTCACTATCGCCAATGCTCTGATTAGTACTGGTGTTGCTTTCACACAACAATCCAAGCTTTAGCTGAGCTGTAGTGTGGCCTTGCTCTGCTGCCTTGCGATACCAAAGAGGAGCATCCACTACAGCTCCATTATCAATCAGACCTCGTTCATATAACCACCCAAGGAATAGCTGAGCATCGGCCTTCCCTTCTGTGGCTGCACGGCGGAGATAGAGCAACACCTCATCTTCGCTGTTTTGTTGAAATGCCAGAGTATCTCCTTGTAGAACGTCGACAATCGAAAGCTCATCAAGACCACTCTTAAGCTCGTGGTCAGAGACTCTTTCACGCATCGAGGCAAATGTACTCATGCTGAGGGACAATGCACTCTCCTTTATCTCACATGGCATTCCCATTGCAAAATCCTTCATGAGTACCACTTCGTATGCATTTGGTCGATCCTCAGGATCTTGTTTCCAGCATTTCTCAATCCACAGACGATACTCTGGAGGTGTACTCTCAGGTATCACTTCTCGCTGACCATTCTTGACATGTTCTATGACCACCATATTGTCGTGTTGATCATCAAATGGCTCAGGTCGATTGGCTGCCATGGCCCACATCACCATCCCAAGTGCGTATACATCCGACTTGGTCGAGTACTGCGGTCTCAGATCTAACGTCTCTGGAGCTGCCCATCGTAACGTTCCTTTGAACGATGTTGTCGAGGATTGGGATGAGCTAAGACTCTTGACTTTAGCCAGTCCAAAGTCACAGAGCTTGACCTCCATAAATCGAGTGAGAAGGACATTGGCTGTCTTGAGATCTCGGTGAAGGATATCGTAGCTGTGGATATACTCGAGACCTCGAGCAATCTCATGAGCGATCCGATTCTTGGTCGGCCAATCCGTCACCTCCCCTCTGGCTATCGCTCCAGCGAGACTTCCTCTCTCGGCTAGGTCCATGACGATGTAGGCGTGGCCATTGTGATCGATGGTATCAAAGTATTGGATAATGTGGCGATGGCGGAGTTGCTTGAGGATGTCAATCTCCCTCCTGGTAATAGCCTGTGAGAGATCAGCATGCGAAGCATAGCACTCTTTGGCAGCACAAGGTTGTCCTGCTCTCAGGGCACGGTAAACAGACCCGAAACCACCTGAACCTATTTTCTGGCCAAGCTCAAATAAAGACTAATTGAGAGAAGGATAGACCATGTTAGTCAAAATTTTAGTTGTGTTAATGTATTATTCTAAACAGAATAGTATCATTAGAAGTACCATCAGTTAAAGTTTTCACGGCTTGCAATGCAAGAGTATGACGAAAGATGAAGAGGAATGAGAGATGGGGAGTGATGTAGATTCAAATGTAGACTCAACCATTTCAAAATTTGTTGTGTATATACTTTGAAATATTGACTTGTCAACCCGAGTATAGGCATGTCACAACAAGCATGTACAGCCCAATGTCATGGAACACGTCACTTGAGTAGGACAAATTCGATACCCAATACACTTTGCGCTACCATCCAAGCTATAATAACTGGCTTGTGGCAGCCATGCGTTCATGACAACGTTGCCCTTTGATCCTTCGATGGCGACTCTTCATATCATACTAAAGCAGGATCCAGTAAGCCTTGTATTATTCACCCACTTACAGGGAACGCGAGCTGGTTTAGACCACCGTGAGACAGGTAAGCTTTACCCTACTGATGAAGTGTTATTGCAATAGTGTGAGTTAGCACGCGAGGTACACTCAATTCAGATATTTGGTATTTGCGACTTTCATACATGAGCAGGTAATGGTCCGAAACTGTCATCTGGTAGATTATGCTTGAACACTTCCAAATCAGAATTCGCGCTAGAACACAACGAATACCGCCATATCCGATTTGTAGTTGAACACGAATTGTGCTTCGGCTCCTGAATCATACTTGTTAGGGTCACATGGATAGCGGAAATGTTACTTGTGTTCCTGTGCTAATTATTTTCAAGTACTGGAAGAGATAAATCCACAGTAGACGACATTTAAGCAACATGGCATTGTAAGCAGTAAAGATGCTCTGTTGCGTCGATCTGTTGAGATTAAGCCTTTTTATGTGGAAATTTGTTCATTGAGTACGCATCCTTTTTTTTCTTTCGCTCGCGCTGCGGAGTTACTGAATTGAGCCTTTCAATTTTTACGAGAAACGAAAACAGAACTCTAGGAATCGAAAAAATGTCACTTCCATTGACCACCTCATGAAACAGTCTTCTAGTTTGTCATGAAATGTGGCTACTATATGCCACGACACAGAGAAAGGTTCTCAGGCTTTGGAATTAGCTGGAAACCTTTCGTGTGCTGTGCTTTTTTATTTTAAGTTTTATTATTATCTTCAGTCGTCACCATCAATAATGGTCACATCAAAGCTCACTTGTGCCAGTGGTGAAGGGGTGGTTGCAGGTGATTGATCAGTGAACGGCGGAGTCATTACTGTTACCGATGGTATTTGCAGAGTAGAAACTAGTCCTGACTCGCTCTCCTTCTCGTGCTGCTCCGGTGCCTCCTGATTTTCATCGTCTTCAAGTGAGAGTTCAGCGACTTGAGACGATTCCAAGGCGGTGGCTGGAGAGAGTGTAGGTGAATCAGGGTCATCTTTGGAGTCAGTAGTCAACGACATCGACGCGGGCAGAAGGTCAATCTCTGAACCAAGGTTCAAGTTCAACTGCAATAGTGTTGTGCTAGGAGGTGAAGGGGGAGAAACAACAATTTGTTCATCATGACCCTCATCCTTGTCCTTGGCATCACTGCAATTTTCCGCCTGCAGCTCATCCTTGTCGTTGTCTCTCTCCATGTCTTCCACTCCAATGGCGTCAACCTCGTCGTCACTGTCATCTGAATCCCATCGCGATATCATCTGGATACGAGGCGTTCCTGACCGCGATCCGAGTGTCTCTCCGCCACCATTGTTGATGCTCCCAATGCTAGGCCGAACTGGAAGCAGGGATTCACCGAGAGGTCCTCCACCTGTAGCCTCGGAGGCCGACGACCATTCACGAAGACTGCCAATGCTGCTACTGGTACGACTCAAGCTAAGGCTGGTGCTCACACGACTCTGGTGGAGCTGTGACACTGAAGAACTTTGGCCCAGAGTAGCGCCGCCGACACCATTGCTGATACTGCTGCCACTGCTACTCACAGAAGGTGTTGACCCTGCAGCATGGCTAACAATCGAGTCTGCTTTGGTATCCTTCTTGCCGCGTCGCTTAAAATGGCTTAAACCTTGCTCCAGGATCTTCTTGAGTCGGCTTGCGGTTTGGGAGCTACTCGAATAGATGGACACAGTGCGAGGCATCTGCATTGTCATTCCCATCGACCCCAGTGCAGGCGGGCGCTGGGCTCCTTGAGGCAGCGATAGTGCACGTGAACGTGAGGATGCTGGCACTGTGTTTGGAGAGAGCAACCCTGGTGATCCTACCTCTGGCTTGGGGCCCGGTGTTGACGCCATGGTTGCGTTCGGGGCTGATGCCGATACTGACACAGGAGATGGAGCAACAGGGGTTGATGGTGAGGATGGTGCAGTGTTTGAGGGCGAATGGCTCACCGTGGACGATGCTTGGTTGACACGAGGGATCATGATTGTGTTGCGATACACCTTTGTAGACTGCTCCTGAGCCGAGTGATGACGCTCGTGATGCCGGTCGTGAAGACGGACATTCGAATCGGGACTGGTGATCAGACCTGATCCACCACGGGCTGCATCGATGATAGCTGCCTGAATAGCTGCTGGCCCCTGTGGGAAATCGACCGTGACAGCACGTTGGTGACGGTGATGTTCGTCTAGTACACTCTCACTCACAGTTCGCGCAAGATCATTCCGGGATAATTTGGGGCGAGGCGACTTTGCGTTGATTGATGGCACAACTCCGCTAGGATCCTTTTCGCTTGCTGATAAAGGTGATCCACTACCTTGACGAAGTGCAGTCTTGACACACTCCTGTATCCACTCGCGCTGCGGATCGGTGCTGGATCCGAGTGGCGTGCCAAGGCGAGACCCTCCCAATGGACTTTCGCTTGTAAAAGCCGTTGCAGTGGTCGGAGCTGAGTGCCCATCGGCGTGACGCTGTTCCATGCTCCAGTATGACAAATTCAAGGCTGTAGGTGCAACGACAACTGCAAGGTCGCGTTCAAGAATGGTCCGATAACAGTCCAGCTTAGTGCGCTCAAGCATCAAGTTCCGCAATCGTTTGCCAGCCTCGGTGGCACTCAAAATAATTCTTTGGCGTGTCGACGGTTGCAATGGGATCATGACCTCCAAGTTGCGCGTGTGGCGTAGCTCATTGGCCAAGGAAGTTGCGCAAGAATGGATGAGATTATCAATATCCTTCAGCTTGCTCTTGATCAACTCTGCCCGACCCTCATCAAACTGCTGTCGCCGCTGTTGAATATTCTGTTGTTCTTGCGACAAATCTTCTGTATTGGTCTTCTTACGCCGCCTTCGCAGTTGATATCGTCCTTGGTCGTCACGGATCCATACCACGTCATCCGCCCATGCCACACGATAGTTGCGAAGTCGGACTCCAGCTGTTTTAAATGCAGTCGCATAGTTGATCTTCGACATCCAGTCATTCATCTCGCGCTCGTTCTCAGCCCTAAATAGATACTGCTTGCCATTCGGACAAACCAGACGGAAGACATGCGGGTATTTTTGATAGGTGCTGTCCACCACAGCGATGGAGTCGTGCGTGGATATCAGAGCCTGAGGCATCGAGGGTGGATTACCAACCAGCTCAGCTGCGAAATAGCCGTCGACTTCAGGCGGTGCTTCTGGATTGAATCCTCCATGAGAGTGCCGGCGTTGCTGATGGAACCAGGAAAGATCAGTAAAAAACAAGAGTTGAGATCCACAGAGGATAACGCCGAGCTCTCTCCAACCACGCACTGTGCTCTTTTTCCCGTTCTCAAGGTCAATTTTTCGTGACAGGATGCCATGCTTTACCACCTTGAGCTCAATTGCTTCAATGTCTGTCGATGAGGTTGGTGTTACCGGCACGCCTCCATCCTCTGGATGGTCAAAAGAAATGGTCCTGATAGTATCGACTGGAGAATTGATTCGATCTGGTGTAGACAACTGGTGACTATGTGCACGGTGTGCTTGTGGTGAAAATGGTTGTGACTCGAACGAAGTTGAGGCCTCGCGACAACGAAGGCCGGGTATAGAGGCCGTGGGTGCCTTGGTGAATTGGTTGTTGATTTGAACATTGTCCACGAGCTCAATCGTGCCTTTCCAGTAGTACGGCCACCGATAGGGTATTAAGTCGCTTAAATCGGGTGAGAGTTGCGTGATGCTCCCCTATTTTTTAAGAAAAAAGGTAGGATTACACATGAACGTGTTGAGCATTAAAATATTGGCAATTAAAGGTACAACCTTAACGTAAAAAGAACGTAAAAAGCCGTTGTGCTGCCAATTAAACTTACATGACGGATCATGTTGTAAGAATCGCTCCTTTGGGAGCTGGTAGTTCTTCTTCTTGGGAACCATGACGAGGTTTGTACTTCCGCCAATTTTTGCCCTGTTACGTCCAAGTCGTCCTCGGCATACACAAACTTGAGAAACGTAATATTTTCGTAAAGGATCTGGTAAATTTAGATTGGCGGAAGAAGGAATTTCGGTTAGGTTTTGTTTTGAATTAGCGTAGTCCCAAAGTTGTGGGATACCTGGAAATATACTCTTACCTCCAGAATGTCAGCGGGAATTGTGCTCACTCCCTCAATGCTCTTTGCCTGTTTGATGTACTGCTCCTTGGTCATTTTGGAGCGGACATTCTTATTGTGAGCATCTGTGTGAAGAAGCATGAGCGAAAACGACAGGGTGTACACAATGTCTATTTTTTGTATAGTTGGGAGGATACCCAGTACCAAACATCAGTCTTTTACATTCCCTTTCTTCTCACAAGCATCCAATATCACGTTGAAGGGCTTGTTCCTACCCGCAGAGCGAAAGAGGTTTGGATTGCAGGCATGGTATCGGTTTGCAAACGCCTGTAACACACGGTCGATTTGCTGAGCTTCCTTTGGGAAGTGGTAGTCGAGGAGAAATTTTCTAAAGGACGGGGAAGCCGACTGGGTGTAAGTACAGCAATACAACACTCCGCGCGAATGTGATACGTTGTATCCAGGATCAATCTCAGCTGCACCTCCCAGCCACGAGGCTTTAGAAGTACATTTGGTTCTCCAAAATAAAAACATCCAAGGTACAAAGTTGGTGCATGTCCCACTTACCGAAGGGCCAAGTCGATAGGATCTTTTCGAAAGTCAAAGCGCTCCATGTAAAGCTCGAGCACCGCTTGGTGGAAAGAGTCCGATTCTCTTGAAAGAATGTTACCCAGCTCTGCTTTGGATACTGTTTCTTTGAGCTTGTCGAGGTATCGTTGAAGACTCTCTCTATCTTGCTGCTGATGTTGTGGAGGCTGCTTTTCTTGCAGCTGATCCTGCGTTTCAGGAGTGTGATTTTGAGGCAGTGTCTCAGCAGTCGGTGGATGAGACGACGATGGTGACGACGATGCATTCTCCACTGCCTCGTCCTCGGGTTGCTGGGCACTCGGACAATCATGAACGGCCGTGACAGCAGAATCTGTTGATGCTGGGACTGAGACAGTTGTAGGTGCTGACGAGGCGGACAAAGACGATGATGTTGACGACGAAGAGGAGCATGATGCTGATGTTACTGTTGTGAGTGACGTAGAGTGCGACTGATGGTCGCTTTCTTGCGTGTGGTGGGGTGCTAAGTGGTGAGAGGTTTCAGCACCAGTAGCTCTCTCTTCTGTAGAATCGCTGCAGTTTGGTATATTCGATCCCGAACCTGATCCTGATCCAGACCCACTACTACTACTAATCTCTGGTAATGAGAGCGGCTGTATCGGTGGATGATCCAGCCCACTCTGGCTCTGTTCAGTCGATGGCGGGATGTGGTGGTGCTCAGCTTTATTATTATCGTCGTCAGATGTGGTGGTGGTTTCAGGGCAGACAGAGTCGGGGTGACTTTCGACTTCCACTAAAGTTGTAACAGGGTGTGCATCTTCATCCTTTTGCAGATTGCTGCTGCTGCTGCTGCTGGCAGGGGCAGGAGAACAAGGAGGGGCAGACATGATTGATGTCTTGGTTGTCGAACGGACAGGTATCAGAGCTGGCAGTGCAGGCAAGACAACAGGGAGGGGAGAGGTCAAAGAAGATTCACGCTTTGGTGCCCGTGCAAGACTCGCCCGCTGGTATTGGCGCTGTGGTTGGTGCTGATGCCGTTTAGCAGCCGAGTTGTGCTTGGACGCAGCAAAGGATGGAGGTGAGGGTGGAGGAGAAGAAAAGGAAGGAGAAGAAAAAGAAGAAGCTGATGAAGGATGGGCAGTGGATCGTCGAGGAAGTTGTGCATGAGCAGAGTTCCCATGCTGGCCCGGGGCTGCTATTGGTTGAGAGAGCGGGCGAGCGGGGACTGATAATATTGAGGGCGGCGGGGTACTAAGCGAGTATGTGACTGTAAAGGCCTGTGGAGAAGGAAGTGGTGGAGACAGACCGGTGCTATTTTCTGGCATGGCTCTCCCTGCTGGCTGTGGGGCTGGGGCTTCAATTGAGACAGGTACTGGAGCTGACAAAATAGGCTCTCCAGGCCCTGCTGCGTTGTCGCCGTCCCCCAATAATGGTGTCTGCTGTCCGCTCATGGCTGATGTTGCTGCTAATGCGATTGTTGCTCCTTGTAGGTGTGCAGAAGCAGAAGGCTCTGATGCTGCCGAAGAGAGTCCTGGCAACAACGTCATGTCATGTCCATGCAGCGCGACCAGCGGAGGCATGGTCAGCCGTGGTACATTCATCCGCTGTAACTGGGTGGTAGTCGGACAGGGACAGGAGGAGTGTGAAAAAGGGGAGGGCGGAAAAGGAGGAGCAACCGATGGACAGAATTACAATCGAAATGGAGAGATGTTAATGATGAGAAGGCGGAACTGGGAAGTATTATGGGTAAGTGCGTTTTGTTTTATTTCTGGAGGAGACGATCAACAGGCACACAAATCAAAGGAAGAGAGAGAAAGACACCAGTAGGTTGTGTCTTAAACCCTTTTGGACCCTTATGTAGGAAACGTGTTGCAAGGAACCTTCCTACTACACCCGCCCCCCCCCCCACACACACACACGCCTCTTTACCAGGTGATACTGCCTGCAGGGAGTACCGGCCAGATACGTGCTTGTGCTGTCAGGAGGGGGTCGTTTTTCCCTTGAGTAAAACGTCAGTGCTAGGAAGGCATCCTGAGAAAAAGCGATAATGTTTTCCTCAGAGCCCTTCTTCTCCAAGCATCCTTGTGCAACGGACATTATAACACAAACTCAAAAGAGCAACGTCGACGTAGCCCAAAAGCGAGAAGAATACCCTCGTTGTCGGTTTGTGTTGGTTGAAAGTAACAGAAGGAGATGGAATGGCGTGAGAGTTAGAGAGAGCGGAATAATAATGGGTTGCTTTCCTCCAATACGGCGACGACGCGGTAAAAAGAATGGAGAGATATCACTGTCACTCTCCGGCGCGTTTCGTGGCATTGGCCACTGTACAACAAAGAACGGCGAGATCTTGAGAGGACGGAAAAAGTGCACACCTCAGGCTGACGCACCCTCCCTCAAATAACTCAAAATGTTTGGTCAAGTTGCAAGAACTGTGCAGTTGCCAAGTCTGAGCATCTTTCCATTTTAGGGTTGGAAGGTCTTGGCATTCTCTGTCGCAAACCATTATATAGTATCCTGGGGGGTGTGTACATGTCCACAAGACTCCAACCTCTTTTCTTCATTCACCCCACTCTCCCATTCACCCATTCATCCTTCAACATGGTGGACAAGCACCAGAAGGTCAACCCAAACGGGTACCCTGAGGAAAAGCACCCTCAAGTCTACGTTGACATGTGTGGTTCGGAGGAGGAACAGCCCCTTCTTCCTTCGTACTCTGCTACCGCCGAGCAACCGTGCACGAGCGAAAAGCAGCCACTCGATAACCCACCTCGCAGCCCCTGTTCACTCCGCGAGCGTTGGAGAGCTCGATGCGCGCACCGCTGCGAGCGCCGCAGACAGTTCAGGGAACGCTTCCACTCAAAGTGCCGCGTCCTGCGTAAGATCTTCCTCGTCCTCTTCATTACCTTCCTCTTCCTCGCTATCTTCAGTGATCCTGATGATTTCAACTGCGACTACTTCCGTACCAAGGATAAGAGCCCCTCGACAACAGACCCAATGTCACCTCTAAAGACGCTTACAGACGACGTCTTTACTGACGCTTCCACCAACCCAAAGTGTTTCGACGACCTGATCCCATACACTGGACCTAGCAAATTTACTGCCGAGGTCCCTAACTTGTCTGTCAAGATTGGTGAGGGACACATCGTCGCCACGGCTGTTGTCAGAGTCGGCGATGTTGAGGATGTCACCGTCGAGTTCAAAGCTAATGTTACCCAAAACTTCAAAGAAGACGATGGCGATGATGATGACGACGACGAGGAAGTGAAGAAGAAGTGGAAGAAGCATAAGAAGAAGCACCATCCCCATGACCCTGAATACAAGCACGGATTCCATGTCGATGTCAAAACAGATGATGAAAAGATCGACGTGACCATTTGGGCCGACAAGTTTGTCCCACGTGAGGATGATGATGACTCCCGCGACTACCACAAGAAGAGCAAGAAGCACCACCGTCACCGCCACGGCCGTCACGGTGACCACCCCGACCATGAGCATGACCCTCATTTCCGCAGGTTCTGCGCCACTGTAGCTCTGGAGATCACAGTTCCAGAGAGCTACAAGAAGTTTGGCTCTCTCAACCTCAACGGTGTAATCCTAAAAGCTCAAGCCGAGAATCTGCACACCGTGCGCTTTGATGAAGTCGGCATTCGATCGGTGGTCGGTGATATCACCGTTTCGCCAGTGCGCGCTGACGCTCTCGAAGTTGCTACAATCAATGGAAATGTCCTTGTCGAGTCTGTTGAGGCTGCGACCAAGGGCCACAGCGTCAATGCCAAAGCAGCTGTGACAGCCGGCAACATCAAGCTTAACGCTCAGACCTCCGATGTCACTGCTCCCGATGACGATGAGGACTCTGAGGTGCAAACCCATGTTATCGATGCAGCCGTTGTTGCTGGCGATGTCGAGGTAACCGTTGCTCCTAAGAACCACGATGGTGGCAATTCGATTCTTCGAGAAACTGTCTCAGGTGATGTCCACGTTCGCGCTGTCACCACCTCGGGCCGAGCTCAAACTTCCGTTCAACTGGCAAACAATCAGGAACTCACTCTTGCATCCCACAGCCTCAGTGGCAGCGCCCACGCCACAGTTTCGGATAACTATCTCGGTCACTTTAGCCTGCGTACTATGTTCGGATCGACTACTCTCAATGAAAAGGAAGGTAGTGCCAGCAAGATTGTCTACGAGAAAAACTTCAAGAGCATCAAGACTGGCGTTAAAGTCGAAGACGATTCGGAAGAGAGCCAGCACGATAGCTCAGACATCTCGCTCAGCTCAACCACTGGCAGTGTAACCCTTTCTTTCGTCTGAGATAGTGTTGTATAGGGTCACAGCATATTTGTACAGTCTAAATATATTGCTAGTTTTTCATTAATCTTGTCTTGAGGTAAATGATGCATGGATGTTCTCCTTTGGCTGGTCATGTCAGGAGTAGCATCTCCCAATGTTTCCAACAGATCAGAGGGTCAAAGGCCGCAGGAACTCTCACAGCGCGAGTAGAAGCGCGCAACAAGCATGCCCAACCACATGTAACTGTTTGACTCGTCTGGGATGGGAACAGAGTGTAACAACGACAATTTAAACATTGAAACCTCATATTCTCTTAGCACATGCAGAAAGTCAATCTAGCCTACATATCCTTTAAAAGTGGTAAATATTCTTGAAAATATAAGGTAACGCCTTCCCAGTACCACATGCCCACTTTCGTTTTGCCATGAAGGAATCGAAAGAAGTCTTCCTCGAAACCCAGCATTTAATGCGGCACAATGCAAGCTTCTAAACGCATTTACTCTCCTGATACCTATCATGTTACTCCGTTCTTTTCGGATTGCACGTTGCTTTCCCTTTTTCTCTCATTCTGGCCTTTTCTGCCTTGATACTCTACATCCATACACATTTCTTAGCATACTGAACAAAAGCAATTTTTAATAACATAACGTTTGATTGTCCACCCCACCCAACCTGCTTGTACAATGTTTATTGCTATGGTTTCCCACAGTGAACTTAGGTCTAACCAGAGCTGAACAGGCATGTTCACTGTTTGAAGTAGTGCCATGATCAAGTCCACTGTCATTCTCTTCCTCTATTCTCTTCACATTATTTTGTCACCAAGGGTCTTTGTTTTCTGCTCGTCATAACCAACCATTTTGACTATGGTTTTCCAGGAACTATCTCGTTGGCGCCTTCTCTCAGATAAAATCAATTGAAAGCCTTCTTGTTTGTCGGAGAACAGAACCAGTTAACTCTCGCCTATCAGGAATGAAAGAGCGACCAGTGCTTCTCTGATCGCTAAGGTTCAGACTTCACAATTGCCGCATTCTCGTTTGATAAGACAAACTTGATTGTACGGCAAGAAGGCTGGTGAGCACTGCAGCAGGATTTAGTCGCGTCCTCAACTCCATTTGTCCAAATTGTGTTCTATGCAAGGGGGAGGGAGGCGGAGTGTAACATTGGAAAATAGCGCACGACCGCATCGAAAATCCCTCGAGCGTCGGTTTAGAACAGTGGCTTGGCTGAACCCTAACCAAGAGGCTAAATCCATGCGGGATTTATTTTTTTTTCTTAATGTGGGGTGCATGCGATACCAAAAAAAGAGAGATCTTCTTTCAGCCTACAAAATTCAAAGTTTAGGCCTTTGACATTCAAAAGGAAGCGAGCCTAATCGAGAGCTGCGGGGATGCTGTTCTTTCCTGGAGTGGGAATCTCAGGCGTCGATTAAGGAGTGGTATGGAATGATTGAGAGGTTTCCAGCCAATCTGGTCGCACCCCTTTCAGTTTGAACAAAGGAAAAAAAAGAACAAAAAAATGGCATCGGTTGCCATCCTCCTCGCATGCCCGTCTACTCCCTTAGATAGTCGTGTGCTGGGTAGGCTACGCCTTAGGGAAGGGGATTTTTAGACTGTGTCACAACGGTCACCTCTATTGCGATTAGATAAGAAGAACAGAAGTGCTTCGGAGCCAGGCTGCTAAAGTGTTTACCGCTCTCTTTTCAATCGGTACTGGAGGTCATTCTGCGTGCATAGTGTCCACTGATGTGTAATAAGTTTCGGGAGTCGGCCGGTCTTTATGTTCTCCACCTAATGATCCGAGGAAAATCCTTTAGGGATCACTATACCAACATGATAGCTGCACGCGGCTTTACGTTGTTGAAGCTACTGCGTACTTGGTGAGATGAGCCAGCATAAGGAGCTTCAATAGAATCCTCGGAGAGAATCACACCGGTGGAAAATATAATAAAAGAGAAATTGTTTCCTCCGTCATTGCATGCCTTTTGAAAACATTCGAACACCAATTTGAGGAATAGCTTGCACAAACTGATTCATGCATCGTATCTATGTCGCAATTCAATTCACCGCTGAGGGAACAGGTTACTCCATGACTTTGGGAAGTTAGCTCTAAGTAACGTAGCATGTGGTGTTTAGAGATGTTCGTACTTATTGATTTGTTTTCTGCAGCACAGCATAGTATACATTCTTGTTGCATGTCTCTTAACATCACTGAACAAACACATTATTGTATCGGAAACTCCATGACCGGGTAAAGAACCATGATACAAGTTTACACCTCGATCAGTCGGTCAAATAGTACCAATCTGGTAAGCCCTGCGTCAAGAGCACCTAGTCGAGATGAGACGACCCGCCAAAATGATAAGCAGACTTCCAAGGTAGAGGGAAGGTATGCCATTGGCTGAGTTGTGGCTTTGAGGCTATGAATTCCTCCGCCCCCTGCTATTAGACAGTCAGTCTATACTCACTGAGATTGCACGGTGAACACAAAAAAAAATCGCGCACTGGAACTCAAAAAGCTCACGCCTTTCTGCCCTGTACCTGCTATCTGTCAGTCCTTAACTTCCGGGCAGTCCAGGGTTTCTTCCAGTGAAGCACATCCTTGGCAGTCGAATGGACTCCTCTCTTTGGCTAGCTTTCATGTACATCATTGAGTCCTTATTTAATTCAGGGCGTCTTTTGTTGTCAAACAAATAAATAGCGACGCTTCCCTGCTCCAAACATTGATCTCAACTTGGCTGATTCTTCTTTCGCCTTTTGTCTTCTCATCTCTTCCTCCAACCTACTTTCACTTCTTTGCTTCGAAATTGTTTCTTCTACTCTTTCCCTCCAGGCATATCCTTAGCATTTGGTAAACTTATCCTCGCTCACATTTCTTATTCCCTGCCTCCCATTAAATCAATGTCGAGCGACAAAGAGCACAGAAAATCTCTTGCACTTGTCCGCACACAGACCCTTGAGCGTGCACAAGGCCATGCTGCACCTATCGAGTTTCGGACACTCTCTTTACATGTAACCGAAACCCAACGCTCACGCAAGAGTCTGTCCCTGGCCGCTGGCAAGCACCGCACTTCGAAGATTGCTCCCAGGAAGAGATGGTTCGGTCTTTTTGACAAGAAGGATGAGAGCGACATCCCCAATGAGACTGAGATTGAGGCCGACTTCTTTTCCACTCTTGACTTTCACAAACTGACCACTCTCGAGCTCCAACTACGCTTCAATTCTAACGAAGCTCTTGGTCTCGAGAATTCAGAGGCGAAGCGCCGTTTGGCAGCTCACGGCCAGAACAAGCTGGACCATATCAAGCCTAACCTGTGGAAGAAGCTCTTTTGGTACATCTTTGGCGGCTTTTGCTCTGTCCTCTGGGTTGGTGTCATCACCTTCTTCATTTGCTGGCAACCTCCGTTGTCTAATCCTCCTGCTCCCATGTTCCTGGCACTTGCCATTTTGGTTGTATGTAAACTGGAAGCGTAGCGTGATTTGCTGCCAAAAAAAGACATTACAGTGCACCTGCGCGATTTCAATAACCCACCACTAACGTTCATTCCCTGCACTTTTTTTCCGGTGCCAAACCCCTGGGGGGTGAAACAATAGATGTTTGTGATATTCCTTCAAGCCTCATTTTCTGCTTTCCAAGATTTTTCTACAGCTCGTGTTATGGCTTCCATTCTCGATATGATCCCTGCTGAGTGCTTGGTCAAGCGTGATGGCCAGTTAATCAAGATACCAGCTACAGACTTGGTCGTTGGTGATCTTGTTCAACTGAATCTTGGCAACAAGGTTCCTGCAGACCTTCGCCTGATTTCCTGCACGGCCGATGCTCGCTTCGATCGCTCTGTCCTGACGGGTGAGAGTGAGGCTATTGAAGCTTCCACTGAGATGACGGACGACAACTTTCTCGAGTCCACAAACATTGCTTTCATGGGTACCCATTTGATCCAAGGCTCATGTGTTGGCATGGTGATCTTGAAGGGCAACGACACTCTGATGGGTCGTATCAACAGGCTCACCAACGGTCGCAAGGAAAAGAAGACCATCATTCAACTTGAGATCAAGCGCTTTGTCCGCATCATTGTATGTTTGACCGTCTTCTTGGCCATCTTGATCCTGACTGTTTGGGGTGCATTTGTCTACCAGAATTATCCCAAGTTCATGCCTCCAGTCGTCCTGCTGAGCACGCTGATGGGTTGTGTTGTCGCGTTTATCCCCGAGGGTATGCCACACTGTGTGGGCCTTACTTTGCTGATGATCGCTAAACGCATGCGTGATAATGCAGTCCTTCCCAAGTCACTGGCTACGGTTGAGACACTAGGATGCGTCAACATCATTTGTTCTGACAAGACTGGTACATTGACAGAGAACAAGATGCATGTAACCAACTTGGCCTTCCTTGATTCTGAGCTCACCCCTGATGAAGCTGCCTCCGAGATTGCAAAAAAGTCGCGTGGTCGTCTCCCCCTTCCAGATGATGAAGCTTCAGTACTGTCACTTCGCCAGTTACAAATGGCTGCTGTGCTTTGCAACAATGCCAAGTTTGACCCTGAGACTATGGCTAAGCCCGTGGCAGAACGCTCGATCATTGGCGATGCCACCGACTCTGCTCTTCTTCGCTTTGCAGAACAGGTACAGTGTCTACATTTCTGTTTCTCTTTTTTTGAATACCATGTCCATCTCTGCCATGGCAACCTCTCTACTGTTAGACTGACCAAGAGTTTCCCGTCATATTATCAAACAATAGGTCTCTGACACTTCTGATCTAACTTCTTGCTTCGAGCGCACTTTTGAGATTCCCTTTAATTCGCGTAACAAGTGGATGATGGCTGTTTATCAGGGTTCAGCCAAGCAGCCGCAGGTCATAAAGACGCTCTTTGGCCCCAATATGATTTCTGCGCCGGCTACTATCCTTGGTGATGTCAATGAGACAATGCTGGTGTTCGTCAAAGGTGCTCCCGATGTCCTTTTGCCATACTGCACGTCCTACCTCTCCTCCAAGCTGAACAGCCCGCAAGATCTGACCGTTTCGGCCAGGGAATCACTCTCAGCCATTCAACAAGCCTGGTCTCGTCGTGGCCAACGTGTTTTGATGCTATGTAAGGGTCGCTACTCTCCTGCTGCTGCTGTCGCTGCTGCTCAGAAGAACGCCGAGGCTTCTGGTAGTAGCTCAGCTACTGCTGCTCACAACGGTCAAACTGAAGAGCTCACTCGCCAAGGCCTACGTGATCTTTGCATTATCGGTCTTGTTGGCATCATGGATCCTCCCCGCCCTGAGATCAAGCAGACGATTGCCGAGTGCCGTCGTGCCGGTTCTCGCTTCTTTATGGTGACTGGTGATTTTGGTTTGACGGCAGCTGCAATTGCTAAGCAGATTGGCCTGTATGAAAGTGCTTCGACGGAACCCCACACATATGAGAACATTATGGCCACCTCCCTCACGGACACTGACAACAACTCCATTCTGTCCAGAATGGAAGGTCTACCTCCATATGAACCCGGTCGCCCTCGCTTTGTTCCTGGTACATCACTGCTGTTGACAGGTGCTGATCTGAACCAGCTCAGCCCTGGCGAGTGGGATCTGGTGTGCACGTATGAGGAAATTGTCTTTGCCCGCACGAGCCCCGAGCAGAAGCTGCGTATTGTGACCGAGTTCCAGCGACGCGATGGTGTTGTTGCAGTGACGGGTGATGGTGTCAATGATGCACCAGCTCTCAAGGCTGCCGATGTTGGTGTGGCTGTAGTCTCTGGCTCAGATGTCGCTATTGAGGCTGCCGATCTGATCTTGCTTGCTGGCTTTGACTCGATCCCGATCGCCATACGCCTCGGCCGAGTTGTGTTTCAAAACTTGCAGCGTGTCGTCAGCTACTTGCTGCCTGCCGGCTCGTGGTCCGAGATTTGGCCCGTCTTGATCAATACGTTCTTTGGTACGCCTCTGCCGTTGTCTTCTTTCCTCATGATTATCATCTGCTGCTTCACGGACGGTTTCCCTTGCATGGCCTTGATTATGGATCTTGAGGAGTACGATCTCATGGCTCTCCCTCCACGCAACGCCAAGACCCAGCATCTGATCACCAGTAGGATCTACCTGCACAGCTACATCTTCATTGGCTCGCTCATGACCATCTTCTCCAACATGCTCTATTTCCTGTACCTCAAAGAGTACACTGGTCTCGGTTGGAATGAACTGGTTCTCACTTATGGAAACATTGATTACTCCAAGGCCAAGCCAGGCATCAATGCCGAGACGATTACGCCATACCTGAACACTGGCTACTGCGTCACTTTTGTCGCATTGGTTATTCTTCAGTGGGGCAACATCTTGTCGATCCGCAACCGCCACACTTCTGTGCTGCAAAACAACCCCTTGTGGGGCCGACGCCAGAATCTGTGGATCTTTGCTGGTATGGCCATGTCTCTCGGCGTGGCCTTCCTTGTCACAGAAGTTCCATGGATCCAAACCTTGATGTTGACGGGTTCGGTGCCAGTCAAGTACTGGCTCCTTCCCTTCCCTTGCGCCCTCGCCCTCATCCTAGCCGATGAGGTCCGCAAGGTCATTGTCAGAGCTTTCCCCAAGAGTATAATTGCCAAGCTTGCTTGGTAAAATCTTCCTTTTTTCAACTGCTCCATTCATTCCCACATTCTCTTCAGCATATATATCCCTCCTCCCTTCTCTTCTCACAAAAGTACATGTATTTATATCATCATGTTTTTCTTCGCATGCCGCAACAACATGTATTATTTGAGTTAATTGATTCAGATGCTCTTAACATCACAATAAAGTACCACAAGATGTATTATTGCAGTAAGCTTCTCATGTCGATCTTTTCATCAAAAAGAAAAAGGAGTGGTGGTTCTAGATGAAAACTTCAGAGCACCACTCGTGATAATGATAGAAATGTTGCTATCTCTGAAATAGGGTCGAATGCTGTTCCACCATTTCCCTTTCACTCTTCCTTCTCATTTAAACTCTGGGATGTCAACTTTCTCCATTCATTTGTGGTACTGTCCAGACCTTACGCCCACCTTGCTAGTGGAGCACTAGATCTGGGGCTGAAGGGATAGTTTCCTAGCCTTGAAGTTTATTTGCTAATACAGCCCAGCTTGATAAGTTTTATTGGCAGATTGAAAACCAACAGCTGAAAGGAAGGCTAACCAGCAATATCATATAAAAAAAAGCACCCGCAACTTCCTCCAGAATCATGTAGATGAGAATCACAGAGATGGGATTAAAATGTCGTCTGCACCAGCTGCTACCCATTATTTTACATTTCAACATTGAAATATTGTTGTCTATGGTATCGGATATTTGCAATTATGATATAGATTTGACTTTTTGAGAGGAAAATGAAAAAAACAATAAGCATGCCGTCTTCATCGCATTATTTCCGGCTTGTGTTTGCTTGTGTGTGTGATTTGCTCCTTGGTTTGTTTGGCTGGGAAGCAGAGAGACATGGTGTGTGTGTAAAAAAGTAATTCGTCACTCGCTCGAATTCAGACGACCAAGAATGAAATAAACAATAAAGAACAGAATGATGATGGCCGATACCATCCAACACATGCTCTTGCCCAGCTGCTGGTTCATCATCGTGTTCAGCTTGTTCATCGTCCCTGCAAAACTTGTGCCAAAGCTATCGAACGATTGAGCCTATACAATTTGATTTTGATAAAAAGAGAGATAGCGGAAGAGATGAGACGAAGAAAGGAGTTTTAGTATTAGAGAGAAATACCTAACAAGGACCAATACATAGGAGGATGGAGATGGATGAAGCATTCTTCGTCGTTTTTTCATGTTGCTTATCTCATACATTGCGATCCAGTATTGCGTGCTGCCCATGAACTTCGTTTTGAATATCAATAGTGATCTATTCCAACAAATTTTAGCCATTAGTATAAGAAAAGGCTATAAGCGATGAAAGAGCTTCGCCCAAAGAGCTCTATTAGACAACAATAACAACCAAAAATGAACAAGATTGTGTCGTACCTTATTCAGAGCAGACACCTTCGATGCTAGTTCTTCCATCCTTAGGTCATTCTGTTGTTCGTAGAGCAGTGCTGTCTGCTGCTCTCTCTGGTTATATGCGCTATTGGATGATGATGACGAGGATGATCCAAAGAGATCCGCTCGGTTCTGAGCTGCGTTTTTCCTATAAAGTCAAAGGCAGCCGGGAATAGGAGTATGTATACTCGGTTATTTTTGCATGCATTAGACTATATGGAACACTCAGAGCATCTCTTCAATGAAGAGAATGCTCGACATTCGTCCATCTCGCTTCATGAGTAGACTTGCCACATGGTAAGGTTGATGAGGAACGTGGAAGCTTGTCAGCCAAGACTTCAGCCCTTTACTACAAAAAAGTGACTGCCGTGCGCCTCCAATTTTTAAAACTTCTGTTCCCGGTTGAGACCCATTGTTGATCAGGCATTGACAATTGTCTTTCACTCATGCAGGCATTCAGGATTCACAAAGGACTCTCAGTTGCTTCTAGAGCGCTGGGCGCTCGGAACGCCACACCCCAGCTGGCCTGGGTTTCGACGGTTCCTCGCTCATTAACGGCTGTTTCTGATTCACCAGCCTATCTCCATAGCTCACGAGTGCAATCCACTTTGTCAGTTACCAGAGTGCCTCTATCCACCTCGGTGGTAGCCCAGCAACGCTGCTGCTTTAGCACAGGCACCCCGAGTGTGGCTGCACGGGCCTCTCGCTCATCAGCGAATACAGAAGACGCCCCGGATATTTATTCGATTGATCCCGACTACTTGGATGAGAATGGCATGAACAGGGAAGAGCGTGCCAAGATCGAAAAGTGGGCCGCCAACTTTACAAAGGACCAGATCCCAAAGGGGCTCTTAACGATTAACTTTGTCCGTGCGAGTGGACCTGGAGGACAAAATGTCAACAAAGGCAAGGGGATCGAAACATTATTATCGTCATGTCATGTAGAATATGTAAAAAGGGACTTGTCGAAGAGTAACTTGGCTCACACAATAAACCCCACCTCTGTGTGGATGTTTCAACTTTGTGTTTTTTCTTTCACTAGTCAACACTAAGGTAGACATGCGGTTTGCCGTAGATGAAGCTCTCTGGCTGCCACCCTATGTTCGAGAGCAACTAAAGACAAAGGTGCGCATTATCATGGGCTATAGTCCAAGACGCATATACAGGGCTTTTTGTGTGATGATAGGACATGAGAGTTCACGCAACAAAAACTCACCGAGAAAGCTATCCTCGTTTGTTTTTTTTGTAGGAGTCCAATAAGATCAACAAGAATGGAGAGTTGGTGATGCAATCGGACGCTAAACGGACACAGATGGCCAATTTGGATGACTGTATGAGCAAGCTCTACGATTTGATCATGGAGACTGCTCAACTGCCAAAACTGCCAGACCCTGAATCGCTTGCCCGCCTGGAACGTCTGTATGTCACCTTCATGGGGAGGGGGGGAGAGGTGTATTTGTATGATATTCACCAAGAGAGTATGATGATCAGGCCAATGGATTCAATTTTGTCTAATTGTGTGTTTCCTTTTTGTACACCTTTGTTTTTTTCTCCACAAACAGGAAAAAGGCAGGAGACAACCGAAGGAAGGCAAATAAGCAGTACCATTCACAAAAGAAGTCAAATCGTCGTGTGAGCAGAGACGACTAAATTTCTAGTTGTCGCGTGAATTAAACTCTATACTTTTTTGAAGGAAAAAAAATATATGTGGCCATGATTATATCTGTTGAGGGGCTTGTCCAATGTGGATGCTCCCATGGTAGGACACACATCAAGAATGTAAGATGGAAAACGCGGAAGGACTTGGAAGACACTATGTTTGAACATGAAGAACTGAGGGAAGATGTACAGATGCACAAGATTATGTGGCAGTGCCTTGCATCGCAAGGCCAAATCTTGTGTGCCTCCTTTCTCTCTCCTTTATTTTTGTTGTATAAATTTACCCCCGATCTCTTTTCTGCGACTGGGCATTTTTCAAAGAGCATGGCATGAATCAAATCTAGCACAGCCAGTTATCTTTGGACAATAGCGAAGCGCATACTCTACCCGCACAAAAAAAAGAAACATTGTTCTCTCTATTTTGGTAAAGTTTGAGAAAAATAGGAGAGTGACACTTCTCTCAACAAGTTTGTGTAAATGCTAAAGATAGCGCAATAGCACCGCCTAAAGGGAACGTCCAGAAAAAAAATCGCGTCGCGATTTGGCACATTGACCCCACTGAACTCGATTCTGCCCAATCAAGAAATGTATCCCGCTTGCTTGATGCAAGGACACCCTTTTTTCCATCTTTCTTCCAAGAAGGTAACCAAACATTTAAAACCCTCTCCCCTCGACTATCAATCTAGGAGGTCCATCAACAATTCTCTTCGTGCAAGCTTCCCACTACCTCTTCTACTCAGTTACCTCAAGTAAGTGTATTGGTCGATTAGTCACTTACGCCCCCCTTGTTTACCACTTGCTCAATATCTAACGCTACACATCGTCTTTTTTTATATATATTCCTTGTCTCTTTTTTCGTTCTTCAGTCAGTCTCCTTTGCTCTTTCCATCCAAAGACTTCAACATGCACATGTTCAATGCCCTGATTGCTTTTGCTGTCCTCTTTATGGCTTCTGGTACTTGGGCTGCACCTACACAAGGTGGTTCAATATGCCACAATCCTCATGACGAGCCTTCTTGGGGAGCCGCCACAAAAGAGTGTTGTCAAGGTCGTATGGGTAACGACCGACGCTGTTACGATATTCCGGATTGCGGTTATTTCAACCGCTGCTGCATTCATGTGGTATGCGAAAGACAAGTTTTTCATTTCTATTTTTTTTGTTTTCTTCCTTTCGAGTTTCATGGTTACGTGGATTCATTATCTAACCTTCCTTGTCTTTTATTTTTATTCACTTTTTTTTTGCAATATCCAAAAAAGTGGCAATCGACAAATACGGAGACGGATAGATGCCTTTAGGATCGCAAACACCAGATATTTCTCATATCAACAATTTTGCAACACGTATTCAAGTTATTCTCATGGCCTCTTTAGGATTTCCTGTTTGATACTTCATTACAATACACCATATATCACAAATGCAGTGACATTGCGACGTGAAACTTGCATCTAGACTTTGGGGAAGAGAGAAAAGGATGGCGTGCAAAAAAAAGGGGGGGGGAGAGGACCTGGTGCTCTTGGAAAACCAACGACTTCTTTGTGTCTTACTTCAATATGCAAGGACGAAGATACTGAGAGAATTTATCCCCCATCATCAATCCAATGGTGTCAAGTAGTGAATGGGCGGAGACTGGCGTATATGTACCAATTGATCTACAGTCTGCCTCTCCATGACCTACCACAGCGAAAAAAACAGACATAATATGCATTGGGCAATATCACAGGGACGCCATTTCCTCGGATACCAGAATACTCCCGTGCATTTGCAATGCTTTTAACGATAGAGGATTGCTCACTGGGTAGTATTGCGGCGCGTGAATGCGATGGATGCCCCATGGCTATCGTATGAACATGATTCCATGACCTAATTTAGAGTTCGCACGTGTGTTCAGAGTTATGCACATGTTTTCCACGGTCCATTAAATGTTGTATTCTCATACCTTTACACACTTTACACACATGTTAGCAAATGACACCCAATGATACCAATGTCAAATACCAATGCGTTCATGCAGATATTGTGGATCCAGTCAAACTCTAAAAATACGCGAAAGAGGCATAAAAAAAGTCATAACAGATTTATTGCTCGTGGATTGCAGCATGGTGGGGGTACTCGTTTTAATTCATCAGCAAGAACAACAACAACACTTTTGGTGGCTAATGCTGTCTGTTCGGTTTGTTTTTGTCTACTTGGTCTTCTTCTGCTCCTCGACCTGTTCAGTCGACTCTTCTTCATCATCCTCGTCGGACTCATCGCCGAGCTCATCTGCGATATCCTCTCGGAGGACAACCTCGCGTGTATCGACCAACTGGGCGGTACGTTCCCATGCTCGGCGTCGGGTGTAGGCGCCTCTCCTGTTCTTGCCGCTCCACTTTTGCCAGTGGTTGTTGGCATATTCCCATCCGTCCTTGTCATCATCCGAGTGGCGCTTCAGGTGCCAGTGGGTATCCAGCCACCGCCATTCCTGTGATTTCCGAAGCACCTTGTCCGGTTGTCCGGGAATATCCTCGTGCACTACATGAGGAGGAGGCAATTGGAACGCTGATTTACTCGGTGTAGGCTCCAGATGGTCATCCGTCCTAGAATGGTGATGCATTGAAAGATCCAAAAAAGATGTATTAGGAACATTGGGAGCTAGCACAACACGGTAATAATGAAGCTTCTTTTCCTTATCAATTGATAACTAAGCTCTTACCATGGAGCACGATCGTTGGGAAGCATCATAGGAGTCCACTCGAGACCAAGCCACCAGCGTTGATTCTCATACAACACAAACTTGTAGTACATGGTCGCATGGTCCTCCTCAATATCATATCCAGTGCTCGTCTTGTACACAGTCCGTGGCGTGAAGTTGGTGGAGTCCAAGTCATCTTCTCCGTCCTTCTTCTTGCGTTGTCCGACAGCACGTGCAATGATGTCCTTCACAGAGAAGGACCGCTTCGTCTTGCGGGCAGTCACAGCATACCGAGCATGGTATTCTCCAGGCCTCGTCCAGATATTTGTCCACCAAGGACCAAGCGGGACCCGTTGCAGCAGCGGGAACACAATGACATCCAACTTCTTGACACATGCCGTCAAGATCCGGAACCACGGTGCGCGCCAGCACAGAGCAATGGTGCCCATCATCGCAACCAGCACGCGCAGCGGGATCAAGTACGTGATGATCAGCCAGGGCAGATATGTCAGCACGACCAACGCCAGAATGAGCTTTGTCCGTGACCGATCCGACCAATCCAGATTCGCGGCCACGCGTTCGCGCAGCCGGCGGAACGCGGCAATGTGGTCCAGGATCTCCTGGATCTCATTCAACGTTGCGGCCTGTTCGACTTGAGTGGCCGTTGGATGTCGTGATGATGATGAGCCGCCTGTCGCACTGGCGCCTGTCCTGGATGTGCCCTGGCTCGAGAGCGAGAAGCGTCCGCTCTGTGGTGAGCCGGGTGTGGCTGGTGGTGGAATGGGCTGTCCATTCGCGTCGAGGTTGGTGATCCGCAACGCCTTGCGCGACTGGATCCATGAATATCCCATGTAGAGGATCAAGGTACCATGCATGCCAAAAATGATAAATGTTTCAGACCCAAGACAGACGGCCCACCACGCAAAGACCAACAGGAAGCTCTTTACTGAGCGGTCAGACGTCCATGTGACAAGCTGGAGAAAGCGGTGCAGAGCATGGATTGCAGGTCTTGAGTGTGTCAACAGCAGTGTGACAGATGCTGGAGGAGGATTGGTTGAGGAAAAAAAGTCTGAAAAGGGTGCTTTGGAAGATGTGGGCGAAAAGAGGGCAGAAGAGCCTCGTCGAATCGTTGTGGCCCCGCCGGGGCCAGAAGAAGCGGGAGAAGCCATGAGAAGTCGATTGGGATTGTAGGGTAAGGAGTGGACCTTCTTTGTCGTGTTGCCAGGGGAGGGTTCGTTACCGAGGTTTGCTAGGAAAGCGGAGTGGCAATCGAAAGACGACATACAAAATGAAGGCGAGAGATGGAGAGAATGAGAGTGAAAAAGTAGAATGAAGACGTGGAGGAAATCAATCTCCGTCGCCAGCCAGCTTAGCAACGGGAATACAGAGAAAAAGTAAATGAGGTGAAGGGGCGGAAGGGTGTTGTGTGAAGAGAAAGAACGAGGAAGAGGTCCGAGTGTCAGGAGAGAAGAGAGATGGGTGGATAATATGTGGAAAGGGAGTATGGTGACTATAATGATGATGCTATCACAAGCGAATTTGTTCTGCTGGAACCAAGGGGCTGTTCTACTGTTGCTGCTGCTGCTGGATCGTGATTATGCTGGATGCTGGATAGGATGAAGATGTGGATAGAGCAAGTCGACTGTAAATGAAGAAACAATAATAAAAAAAAAGGGGAGGACAAGCCAAGGAAAGAGAGCTCTTTGAGATCCTCGAGGGTGCCCTCGCCTCCCTCGTTCACTTTCTCCACTCACATCCTCGTGTCTTCATCTCTCCTCGGCTGCCAAGTGTACCACATACACTTGTAGCGTGTTTCTGTAAAAACGGAGAATTGAGAGCAGCAACAGTTTTCCTTCCACCAACGGGACATGTTTCTAAAACAATACATCTTTTTCCTTTTTACTTCACGTGAGAGCCAACATCGTTTATTTGCTTCAGACAATTTTTTTTTTTGCCCTTTCCCACACAAAGGACAAAAACCCAATATTTTGGGTTGAAAGAATGTACATCAAAAAAAGTGAGATCTACGCTGTTTTCTCACCGACTGCCACGGGCGTCTGGCTGTCTGGGACTGGCAAAAAGTCGAGCACGGGCTGTGGATACATCAACTTGTCCGACGCAATAAACCGCAGCCACTGTGGCAGATAATTCAATAATACCTTGCGTTTGATATCGCCAATAATACCCTATACATTACCCCCGATTGACGTTATAGAAAGTTAGGAAGCGAGTTTGTGAAAGGTCACTAAAACAAACAGACTACTGCCTCAAGCATCGCCAATTAAAAACTACTTACCTGATCACTCAACAGCTGGTTGCCTTGTGAAGATCCCAGAATGACATTGCGTGCACTCGTGTACCGCTCGTCATAGTAAGCTCGGAGCACCTCACGAAGTTGCTGGCTCGTAGGCTGCGATCCATGCACGCTAGCGATGCTGCCGTCTTTGCCCTCTGACGACTGTGCACCCTTCCCCAGCTTGCGCAGGAGCGCATAAAGGTGGTTGCACAGCGAAACGCCATCGGCAATGGCTGCCATGGCGCCATGACCACCGGATGGGGACGGCTTGTGAGCAGCATCACCAATGAGCACACACCGTCGTTCGTCCGTCCACGTCTTGAACAACTTTTCTTCCACCAAGATGCGCGAGACTCGCTCTTTGGGTGTCTGGTCGACCAGGTCCGTGCCCACCGTGCCACCAAAGGGGGTTTTGATGTCCCTAATCTTTTCTAGTAGCTCGCGCGTAGACTCGGGTGCGTACTCGCTGCAGGAGAACGACGACTCGTGGTGAACTGTGAGAGGCGAGAACAACTTGCCACCGATAGACCAGCCTAGTCTGTTATTGGGGAGTGGCATCGTCCAAAGCTAATTATAATGCAAAAAGACATGAACATGGGTTTAGTAGACAATTATAAGAAAATTCACGATGCCCTTTCTTTTTTCTCCTTTATTTTCTCCGAAATATAACACTCTACCACAAACGGATGGGTTTGGCCAACCACAATCCGGAACTCGCAGGTTGGACTCTTCAGAAGCGGATATTTATCGAGATCCAAAGGGTCGGTGATACCCAGACAAGAGTGTCTGTCAAAGTGCATTGGTTCCAGGTCCGACTCTGGCAATGGAATGCTCTTGTCTTCCTTGATGCGTCGATACATGTTTTGACGGACGGCGCTGTATGCACCGTCGGCACCCACTAGCAGGTCGCCACGGTAGACTGTACTATCCGAACAGTGCACAATAACTCTTTCGTGGTTCTTGTGCTCGGTATATGATTCTTTCTCCGACGTTGTTGCCGTGCTGTCATGTCCAGAGTCATGGGAAACAACTTCACTCAAAGAAGCCTGGTACTTGGCGTCAGTCGTGTACTCAAACTTGAGAATCCGCTTGCCAAAGGATACCTTGTCTGGATGCACCTTTGACAACAAGAACTCCATCAACGCTGGGCGGCCAATGACCAGGATTGGGTAATGATATCGGTCGTGGGCATATGTCAGGTCGAGTTTGCCAATAGAGTTTAGTTCTTCGTCAAGGACGAACGACTGCTTGTATTCTTTGGAGATGCTCTGTAGTTCTTCGAGGAGACCCAGTTGGTCAAAGACCTTGAGGATTTTTGGGGTCAGCATGATGCAAGAACCAAGAACATTCTTGTCAGCTGTGTTCTTTTCCAGGATATGGTATGAGATGCCTGCCCGGTCCAGCATGATACCGAGCATCAGACCTCCGATACCAGCACCGGCTATCAGGATGTGGAAGTCATGGTGGTGATGTTGAGGATATGAAGGAAGGTCCATATTCGACAGTGTCGAGCTGTGAGAAACGGAAAAGGGTATATGTTGGGAGAAGAATGAGCGAAGAGAGAGAGACACGAGAAGAGAGAAAGAAGAAAAAGAATGTTGTCTCATCCTTTTTTTTCCAAAAGGCGATAAGAGTCGGAATGTCTGTTGTGAATGAAAGGCTGTGCAACCATGGGAATATTATCGACGACCACAAGCAACGGGAAGAACTTGCTTTGATCGTCTGCCAGCAATCTGACAGTGCATCAATCTTGACTCTGACATGGTGCCACAAAACGCTGTGCAAATAGAGATGGGGGAAAATGTAACCCCGTCTTAAGCTCACACCAATGGGCAAGAAAAACAAAAATTGAGCGAACCTGAATGCCATGGTGTCTTGGTCAACCAGCCCCCTTTCCTGCTCCCCATCGATGAGCAGCATCTACAATGCAGCGGTGTGCAACAATACATCTCCACAAAACAATTTTGTATGGTCCACGTTCGTCCGCTCAAAGAGGTTCTGGACTATGAATTCGGTCCTATCTTTTGGTTCCCACTGATAAACAGAGCAACACTTTCACAATCATGGTCAGTTAGAAGATGCATTTGTTTATTTCGCAAAATGGATGTGAGTAGTATACAACGATGTAAAGGGGGCAACTCGTAAGATAGCATGAACATTATAAAAAACAACAAAGGCGTTACATGAAAAGAGAAAAAAAAAGATACATACATAGTGAACGGAATACAAAATGTGAGGTCATTTGTCTTTTTTCACAACAGTTCGAGGAACGGTGAAGTAATAAAAATAAAAAAACGCAAGCCCAGTATAAGGCGTATAATTACACGTATTCCCACTCACACACTAACGCGCTGTTGGGCTTTACCAGCACTCTTATCCGTGTGCTCAAAAGTCGCTTGCCAGATAGCATCGACATCCGTCTCATCATCAATATCAATCTCCTCATCCTCCTCTGCCACTCGCCGCAAGGCCGCCCGTACAGCTGATGGAATAGACGCTGTTCCTGCACCAGTGTCAGTCGTCAGCGACTCCAGTTTTGTAAAATCGCTCTGATCCAAAGTGAGTGGTGGGATTGTTGCATCCTTATGTGATACAGTAGCACTCGTTGCGCTGAACAATGGCGAATGCAGTGGCGTGGGGCAAGCTGACGACGGTAATTGAGAGAGATCCGTCATAACATCCTCTGCTCTTGAGAGGCCATCATGCTCCATCCGGTTGTCATGGCTGCTGTGCATTGCCGAACCATTGCTTTCTGCAGGCATATCAATCCCCAATCCCGAGACGATGCCGTCATGGGAACGGCGTTCTCGTGGATGGGACGTTGAAGAGCGAGAATGGAGCGGACGGTAAGCTCCTAAGGCATGCTGACTGTGCGACCTTGTCATTTGGCGCCGTCTCGACGACACACCGGTCGATAGTGAGTGGTATCTTGAGTCTTGAGCATGGTCAGTGACCCTAGCTGACCTGGGTAGTGCCACTGTAGAGGGTTTTCCTGAAGGCGAGATTCTGGCTGTGCCAGATTCCATCATACTACGCCAGCGGTGACTCGAGCTGGGATCGCTCCTACCATTACTACTACCCCCGCCTCCCAGTGAAGGTACCGCAGCAGAAGACAGGTCCTTTGGTGATCCCAAACTCGTCAGCTCCTCCATCAGCATCCCAGCATGGATGCTTGGAGGCGTGTTGCCCATAAGCGCCATCACTGCCTCTTGGAATGAGGGAGAACTGCCAGGGCTTCTAGTCACGGGAGGTACCTGGCTTGCAGAGCGCAGATGATGAATGGGCCTGAGTTTAGTTCGTCCAGACATGCCGGCACTCTCAAAGGCCGTGCCGCTAGGCTCCATAACAGCATAAAAGTCGGATCCCGAGAGCGATGCTGGGTTCGATCGATATCGACGCATGCTTACGCCTCTTGCACCACGTCGGAGAGCGCCGCGTGCTGTATTGGTTGTTGCACCAGCAAGGCCGCGAAGCAAAGCTTCCTGATGTTGTTGAGGTTGAGCAGCAGCAGCAGCAGAGAGCAAGGCCGACTCAATATCCTTGCGCCCAGACTTGATGGCGCCCTGAAGACCAATGTATGGTGAGCTTGGCCTTCGACTCCGTCGGAATGTTCCGATGGGCACTTTTTCCCATCGAGAAAGATCTTTGCTCACAGCCTGTGGGGCGCTGCTAGATTGTTCTTCATCATCGGCATGCTCTCCATAAAGAGCGGAAGTATCCAGGAGGTCATCCATTGGGATTGGCTCTTCCGTAGTGGCTGATGTGTCCTGTTGATGTTCCAGTTTAGAGAAGCGACGGCTTTTGGATGCTCTCACCGAGCCTCTACGCCCATTCAAGTTCTGTTGATCTATCTTGGTCGCCGTCACCAAACTGATGAGACCGGGCGTCAATTCTGAAGCAGAAGTGGATGTGAGCAGGTTTGTAAGAGTCAAATGTGTCTCATCCGCCGCTACTGTCTTTGGTGCGCTTGTGATATCTGCGAATTGGCCTGCTGGAGTATCCATAAATGCTGCAAGATCAGGCAAAAGACCAGATCCAACACCGGTTGCTGAAATCGAGGCGCGTCGACGCTTAGGCTCCTTCTCAGTCTATTGGAATTAGTCAACAAAAATTGTTAGTATGAAGAAGAAAAATGCTAGCAGAATGCATGCACATGTACAGGAATATCAACAAAGCTAAAAAAATATTAAAGCAACTTACATCCTTGCCCTCTAAATGTTCACTCTTACGCTTGTGGAAGACAAGGGTATTGAGTAGGTTGGCTGCGATGTCTTGTGGCACTTCGCTTGCAGCTCTGTCATGAAGAAGTTCCTGACTTGAGTGTTCAAAAGTCTTAGCCAAGAGTTGTGCTGTATGCGCATCCAGCGACTCAAGTAACTCTTGAGAAGAAAATGTTGAAGTTGGAGTGGTCGCAGACAGATCGTCTGTAGTCTTTTTAGATTGCATGCTGGAGGCTGAGCTGGAACTTGAGATATCCGCAGCACTCTCCTCTCCAGTGGCCGTGCCCAAAGCCGTAGGCAAGTCATCATTTGCCTTGGATGCTATCTCGCCTCCAGAAGGTGGTGTAGGAGTATTCGCTGGGGTAGGCATTATTGTTGGTGTAGGCGTGACAGAAGTCAGAGTGGCAGGTTCGGATGCAGATACAGCTACCAACGAGGGAAGAGATACTGGAGTGGTGATAGACGATGACACGCCTTCATCTGCCATAGTAACTGCATGTGTGGCATGAAGAAGATTGTCCACATTTGGTGTTGCTGTAGGTGAGACACTACTGGGAAGAGGTGTTGTTAACGAGCTAACATCCCCAGATGGCGATGCTTCTGATATGGAGCCTGCAAGGCTACTTGCCATACTTGTTGCCAAACTCTGGGCAAGCTGCTCCGAAACAGCATCTAGATCAGGGGCTGTCATGAGGAATGATTGATCCTGGGGCTCAGAAATAGGAGGCAGCTGGGACTGTGGTGCCTCAGAAGCTGTTACGCTAGGATCTTGCTCCTGTTGTTGTCGCTGCTGTTGCTGCTGAAGCTTTAACTGCTGTTGTTCTGCATAATGCTGCAGCAACAATAACTGCTCCTGTTGTTCAGGTGGAATCATCATGAGCGCCTGCAGTTCTAGCTTGGAGCCCTTGTATTCATCGTAGACGAGGTTGAGGTCGCCAAGCCCGTCATCGAAATATTGGTCCTCGTCCTCGTACCAGTCATCCTCGTAGCTTTCGCCGTCAGCGTCAAACTCATATTCGTCTACTGAAGAATCCTCCTCTTCTGAGCTCTCAAACGGGTTTCGATCGGGATCAGCCTCCTCTTCTTCTTCGCTCAGATATTCTTGAAGCAGATGCGCTCGTTGCAAAATGCGGCGTTCCTCTTCGGCCAGACGCAGCAGCTCTTCCTCGTCCAACTCATCGTTACCGTCCGCTAGCATCTCTTCCTCTTCTGGGGACTCTATAGGCTGAGGTGGTTCAATCTCCGAGTCGGTCGACGTCTCTGAGCCATTGTCGGATTCGCTATGCGATGATGAATTCAAGGACGAGTCCGAGTCTACGAGGGATTCTTCGTCTTCCTCCTCAAGATCCGAGTAATGGTACTCACGAGGACCACTACTGGTGCTTTCTAGATCATCGCTCTCCTCAAATAGCTGGCTCGACTCATCATCGTCCAAGTCATCAAAGGCTTCAATGTCATCGCTCAAATCACCATCAAAGTAGTCGTCGCTAGGAGCATCGCTCAGCTCTCCGTCTCCGAATATGTCATCGTCACTTGACAGGGAGCCAACACCTTTGTCATTGTCGCTCTCAATAAATCCACGTGGACTGCTGGGTCGATCATTCTTCTCAGTGGGTGCAGGCTTGGAGGCCGAAGGCTCGCTAAATGACTCCCTACGAGCCTGATGTGTCTTTTTGGAAGGAGATCGACCGTGAGCCTTACTCATCTGATTGTTCTTCCGATTACGCGAGCTGGCAACAGCAGGCATGTAGAGATGATCTTCATCCTCACGGGTCAACCCCAGTGAGTCCCTACGCTTCTTAGACCGACCAGATCCACGCTTGGAAATGTGTGGTGGCGGCGATGTGGCATTGACAGTTGAGGGTTGTAGTTTGGGTGAAGCAATCTGATCCGCTTCGACATCTTTTGCGATCCACTTGGAGCCCTTCGTAGAATTGATCGCTGATGCTCTAGGCTTGTACTGATTCTCGTTAGCCGAATCATATTCATTAATTTCTTCTTCAGGCTCGCTCAGCGAACTTGAGGAGCCAATCGACAGGACTTCATCCACCTCATCTTCTGACACCAGCTGTTCGTCCTCCTCCTCCTCGTCCACGATCTCTTCATTGCTGTCTTCACTGCTGTGAACATCTCGCTGGACGACATAGTTCTTCTTGTGGGAGATATATTTTCCTTCGCGACCTGTCACTTCGTCCTCGCTGCTCATATCGGACTTGTCATCATCAGATCCTGAGCTCGACAACAAGTTACGATAATACTGCATCGCCTTGCTACTCTTGAGCGACTTGCCATGACTTGACCTGTACGCCTGGCTCTTGACAGCTTTCATCACGGCAGGAGCTTTGCCCACACCCTTACCACCCATCCGAGAGATAGAGGGCCGTCGATGGCTGTCACTGCTTGGGGTAACCATAGGGCTCTTGTACGCTGATTGAAAGCTATCAGCAGGACTCTCCTGAAACGATAACCCTACTGACACAGACTCATGCCTTGGCTGGTAAAGCGGACGTGCCTGAGGTGGAGGCATGGGAGCCTTGGCTGCATATACTGAACTGGGTGTGGGTGGCGCACGTGGGGGAATCTGCACAGGGATCTGTGGTCCACATGTACACTCAAATTCGCATACAGGGCATACATCCTCGTCCTCGTCATCCATGGGTTGTAGAGCTGGCGCAACATATGTTTTAGACGCACCTAAAGGTTAAGAAGTCAACAGCATAAAATAGATTAGTCTTAATGTTCAAGAAGCCTGCTACACATTCGAGAAAGTTCATCAACGTGATCATCGTACCAAGTGAAGGAGTGTAGTATGATGCCTGAGAAGGAGGTTCATAACTAGGCTGTGAAGCAACCTTGGGCACCTTTGCTGCTGGATATTTCATGGAAGAGATGGGGTATGGATGCTGCTGATGCTGTTGCGTATGCCATTCTGACGACGGTTGTTCGTACGCTCGGGAATGCTGGTAAGGGCGGGGCTGATGCTGTTCATCTACATATGAACGGTGCGGTGTTGGAGTTATTTGATGATTGGCAGGATATGCTGCCTCGTCCTCAGAGCTTTCGCTATCGATAGCTTCCACGTCCTCAAAGGTATATTCCTGTTTTGTTGGTTCTGGTAGTGGTTTCGGCTCTGGGATCGCCCAGGGGTCAACCTCTACTTTCTTGGATTTCTTCTTCTTGGATTTTTTGGTCTTGTCCTTCTCCTTATTCTTATCTTTGGACTTTGACTTCTTGTTTTTGGGCTTCCCTTCAGGTTCTGATGATGGGGTGTGGGGTGGTGGTTGTGCCATGGCCGCTAAACAGTCTTGACAGTAAAAGTGTGTTGCCTTCTTTGCTGCCTGAGGTTTCATGCCAATACATCTCCCGTGAAACCATTCTAAAGAAAAAAAATGAAGAGATAGGTTAGCATCACCATTTTTTGAAAAAGAAGAGGAACATGGGAATAATAGAATTTTACTCGCGTAGTGTTGCTCACCTTCACAACGGTCGCATGCAATCATGAATTCGGAACCGTCATAAGTGCCTCGACAGATGCAGTAGACTTCTTGATCCGCCTTATTAGAAGATGGTCGTCCACCCTTCTTCGTCTTTGACTTCTTTTCTTTAGACTTGGAGGCCGCTTTGGTCTTCTTTCCTGATTTGGTTGTGGAGGATGGAGTAGCCAAAATGGATGGTATTGTGGGCTTGCTGTTTGTTCCAAGTGAAGCATACTGGCTCTCATCGTCCGAGTCCAGGCCTTCTCCATCTTCTTCAAAGTCAATCACGACAGTCTCGGCTGAGCCCTTTGCCTTTGCGTTGCCAGTAAGTAAGCCACGTCCACCTCGACCGCCTTTCTTGCCTCCACGGGAAGATGAAGATGAATCGCCTTTGGAAGACTTGGACTGACCAACTTTCCGGTTGAATCGGGCATGAGGCGGCAGCATGAGTGTACCATCCATGATCTCTTGAGAATACACTGGTTGAGAGTCTGACAGCGAGATGGGGGCACCTCGAGAAGTCGTTGGTCCACTAGGCTGACTCTTAGCAGCCAAGTGTTTACCACGACCTTTCTGGCCGCCGCCAACGGCAGTCGACAACTCTTCGTCATCACTGTCCGAGAGTTCAGATCCCAGAGAATCCGAATCAGATCCAGACGAGAGTAAGGAACGCGACGCCGAAGAGTGCATATTGACAGCCTGAGTGTACTTTTTGGAGGTGTTTTTACCAGAAACAGTGGTTGGTGCAGTGGAGGAGGAAGTGATGGGTGACGAGAAAGATGATGATGTTGCGTTATGCCGATATGAGGCCCCAGAAGACTGCGGCAATCGTTTTTTAGGTGGTGTGAGATTGGGTGGGATATTGATACGAGTCTGTGTAGGCTGCTGCTGATGATGATTGGTGTTCCTGTTGTTGGGTATCCGGTGATCGAGCGTCAAGTCTTCCTCGGAGGAGGATGAGGACGACGCGTCGACCTCGGAGAGATCCGAGGAGCCAGAATCGGAACCAAGCATGGTTCCGGTTGTTCTCTTTGAAGGTGCACTACCGGTAGTGAGCGGGCACAGGGGCGATGTAACTGGTGTCCAGAAGCTAAGCGGAGAATTGCTCGCTCAGGACAGATCAGTGTGTTGGTCGGTGATAAAATGACGAATGAGGGCCAACTGGGTGTGGGTGAGGCAAGGAAAGGATGCTCATCGATTATCAGGCGCAGGACGAGCAGAAGCGGACTGTGGAAGGAGAGTCGAGGAAACGCTGTGGTCGGTCTTGTGTATTACAGCCAAGCTATTGCATTCGAACAAGAAGAACAAACTGAAGGCATGTCAATAACATGGGATTTTGCAGCCATGTGCTCTCGGGTTTTGGGAATATAATACACACTAGGCACTAGCCCACCCCAGGAGTTCCTTGCAAGCAGAATGGAAGAAAGACCCTTACTCAGAGTTTCAATTGGAATGCATTCGTCTCAAAATGGGGTGTCGAATCAACGTGCTCTGCAAGGGTGAGGTGGCATTAGGTGGTGTGGAAGAAAGGTGGTATATTGATGCAGCAGCACGCTGATCGACGTGAAGAAAAAAAAAGGGTAATCAATGAGCAAAAGGTGGTGAGAGGAATGAGGTTCAGTGTACCTCCTTTTTTTTTACGAGCTGTTCGTCTGGGTACAGCGGTAAACAAACAAATTTTTCTGGCACAGAGGTTTCTTTTTTGCCCAAACAATATCTGTGACATGGCCCCTCCTCCCCACGCTTCTAACAGTCCCTTGAAGAATATTTTTTTAGGACTTTTATCTCCATATGTTTCTCCTCTCACCCCGCCTACATCACAGCAGAGCATGCGTTCACAAGGAGTGTTATTCATCCCTTGTTTTCACAGCGATGGAAACAACTTTTCATCTATTCCTTCACCTTGCGCTTAACAAATTTTCTGCTCCACTATTAAAACGTGTTGGAAGTATTCGCATTGCCCAAAAACTCTATTGACAATCGGCGTTTGAAAAAAAAGATGTCAGAGGGTGAGGGGGGAGAGAGAATCACCGCCCCCCGCCATAAATTTCCACAACGCCACCAACCTGGAAACTCAGTCTATTTTATTTGTATCATATAATGGAACGTTTATTTTTGTTTTTTGGAGGACGCTGCCACCTTCTCTTGAATAGATTTCTTTTGTTTGTTCTTCTTGCCCCTGCCACCTTCATTCGTATTACGCCTTGGGGCATTGAGATCTTCGGTGAAAATAAGCTTGACAAAGTTGTTCCAAACACCCTCATGGTACAGGTTATCAATCTCCTTCATCGACTGGACGGTGTGCTCTACAAGTCCCATGCTCTCGAATGGAATTGGAGGTGGTACTGTTGCTGATGTACTCTGATCTTGGACCGTGGATTTCTTGCCAATGTAGTGCGGATGGCTGGGATGGCGTCGATCCCTCAACTCATAGCGGAGCAGCGAGCTGTCGAGCCACTCGCTCTTGTCCTTGGACCTGTTGCCCTCGATCCGCTCGGTCCTGTACTGTCGGGCAAGTGCACGATCCATAACGACCACCAACTCTCCTCGATAGATATACTCGCTGATGTCTTCCCATTTGAACGACTCGTTGGTGGTCATGCCAAGTGCAATCAGATACAGGTTGTAGATAAAGAACACAAAGATCACCAGGCCCGCCAGTAAGGCGAAAATTCCGAGAGCGCCAAGGGATCTATCCGTCTGCATTTGATACTGTTGTCGAACATCCATCGAAAATTCAAGAATACAAAAAGGGATATGAAGCGAGGAGACTGTTAGTTGAGAAGTTTCCCACCGAAATGCAATTATGAAAGATAGGAAAGAAGTTTACTTACGACGAATAGTTGGTAGTGGCGGAATGGCCCGAGTAGTTCCCAGTTCCTTGTAGCTTTTAAAAATTGGTACATGGGCGAGTTGTACATTCTCGATACAAAGATATGGTAAATCAGGTATGTGCCATACCAACACACCTGTACCGCGCTGTACAAGAAAAGCACAAAGTACTTGTGGTTGTTATAGCCTACACACTGGTTGATCCAACCACCTATAGGAAAAAATAAAAACAAAAAAATTAACCAAGGGTATGAATGACGGAAACCCACCGGGAGGAGACGTGCTCGCCTTTGAAATAACGTCCGCGTATGTCATTTTCTTACAGTGATGGTCCGACTGCGCAACACACATCTTGCAAACGGAGCAGTGCTTCGAACGCGCAGGTCTAGAGAGAAAGGGATGAAAAAATATCAAAAGTAAATTGAGACGAGTGACTACCCGGAATAAAATGCTGCAATGTTGACAAATACCACAAACATATGCCCTTACTTCTGGATCTTGCAGGTGCCACAGATCTTGGGATCAAAAATAAGATGGTCATAAGGAAAGATTTCAAGAGCACGATCCACGTTTGATTCGTCCAGCTTGCCAGGTCCAATGGCCGATGCAATGAAGAAAGCTGCATATGTGAATGCTATTACTGCAGGGATAATGATTCTATCATTGTTGAAATAAAAAAATAAAAAGCGTTGGTTTTCCAATTTTGATTAACTTGATGCAGAGGGTAATTTCAAGGATCACAAAAGGGATCGCTTGTCTCCAGTGGAAAAAGACTTACTGATGATGATACCATGGAAGACTGGTTTCTGGCAAGAGTTCATATCCAACGTTCATAAAGACGCCGATGCTGCCCGTGATGAAAAAGAGGTAGAGGATCTGCAAGGTTGGGTTGCGCTGCTCTGAAAGGTACGACCAGCAAGAATTAAATCGACTCATCGTGCCACGGCCACAGACCTTGGTGACTCCCTTCCTAACGTGATTTGAAAACTTTTTCAGATTAAGACATGATTCTTATCTGCTGTCGGCATGTGTTCATGTAGCTGTTGTGGAGCGTAAAATGTCATTAATCATGCACACGCACCCCAGATATATCCAAATAGTGTCTGTAATAAAGACATGGGCCTTGCCAACGATGCCATCTCTAATACCAAAAAAATCGAAAAAAGTCGAGTTAGATCTAAACCATTTGCTACCCATGATCGCATCACTCCATAGGAGACAGCACTGGCTACCTGAACCGCGGGTTAGGCCCAAAGAGAAGCACAAACACGAGTAATAGGATGAATGTGATATACACCCCGAGGACAGTTAGCAAACCCTACGATAGACAAACACAAATTTAGGCAGGGGCTATTTTGTAAGCACGCGAGAGTTTTGGAAGACGACATTCCTAAAATGTGCTTTCGATGAATGGTTCTCTGTCAAAGCTGATGTCCAATGTGTCCAATTGCCTTGGTCATGCATGTTACTTGCCATTATTCTACTTGGCGAAATAATGCTCAGAGTGATGAGGTTTAGGAAATATATAAAATTTTTTTTCAAACAAGAGGAATTTTTTTTACTCTCTGCGCGGGCTGTGTTCCACAAACATACAGCTTTACACATGAAAGTGTGCTTAATATAAATGCGATCTGTAACAGAAAATGGGTCTTGGTTTGGTACAAAAGGATACAAAAAAACAAAGAACTAAAGAGAAGGAGAAAGGGACAAGTCTACAATATAAAAGCAAGTCGAAATGTCGGTTTACGGGCTCGGAGGTGTTGGGTCTACTTTAGAACTCCCAGTCAGCATCGACTACTGTGGCCCACTTGAATTTATCGCGCAGTGTCTTCGTGTAGATCTTTTCAAACGGAACATCGTATTTCTCACACCAGGCAATCGTGATACGGGGGTCAATGTAGTTCATCTTGGACGTACTCAGTGCAGTGCTCTTGTTCTCATCCTATTCCATGGACACCCAAAACCAGAAATAAAAAAAATGACTTCATCAGTCCACTGTGCTCCAAGCCTTACCCTTTAAACTAGTAGCTACAAAAGAACGTATAATCACACTGAACACAGGCTCTTACCTTGTCAACCATAGCAGCGCGCTGTGTGGCGATGCGTTCGTCAATCTTCAACAGATTGTTGTCACAACGGTCGATTGTCATTCTGTCCGTGTTGACAATCTTGCCTGTCTTGCGCTCCTTGGCGAGATCCTTGCGCTTGGCATCGATATTCTTCAGAATTTCTTTCAGTTCCGAGGCTGGCATAGGCTTCTCGCCTTCCTTCTCACGCTTTTCATTGTCTTTAGCAAACTTTTGCCGTGCCTTCTCCTTTTCCTTTTCGATCAGGTCCTCCTCGTGCTTCTCGATCCATTCATCCTCTAGATCAGACTCAGGCTCAAGCAGTTCTGGTCGTTTCTTTGCAAGCTTGGGTTCAAGCGTCAGCATCGTTTGCTTGATCTTGTGTCGCTGGTACTTGAGGGCACGGATCTTCTCTACAATCTTCTCCATCTGAACAGAGTGGTTCTTGCTGACTGTACGCTGATGGTTGCAGAGAATAGCCACCTCGCGGTTTGCACGATTATAGGCAAGAAGTTTCTCAGCCATTGTGCCATCCTTGGGTGTCAAAAGCGCCAACTGTTCCTGGAATGTGATCGAGGCATTATAGGTACGGAACACCTTTGCTGTCAGACCAGGCATCTGCTCTTGCAGGTACTTGTTAAGGTCTGAGGTCTAATGGAAGAGAGAGAGAGAGCACAAGTATCACATGATGGGTTAGCATGTATAGTTAATAATAAATCTCCAATAAAAAAAACTAGAACACAACCTATCTTTGAACACAAAGCAATTATTTACCTTCAACCGGTCAAAAAGGTCATCACCAACAGTAGCAGGTTCTTTCTTGAAGAGCTTGATATTCTTGAAGACTTGTTCATCCACTTCAACAGACTTTTGGAAACGGATAGAGTCCTTACCCAAAAAGTCGAGATGCAGGATATTTGGCTTCTCAAGAGTGACGTGTTCGTAACGAAGTGAACAACAGCCCACTGTGTCAGCCTCTTCTTCACCCTTCTCATTACCAGCTCTGAGGGCGAGATGGTCGATCAGCCAAACGGCTGTTGCACGCTGGCGGACAAACATGACCTTATCCTTGAGTTCTGCCATATACCGAGCACGAATTTCTTTGACACAACCCTTGAGCTTGCGTGCCAGCTCAAACTTCTTCAAGTCAGACATGCCCTTGAGTGAAGAATCGGCTCCCAAAAAGACGTACTTCGTCGAGCCGTTAATGTTTTCTTTCCACGTTGCCAACCAAGATTTTGTGTTGTCGTGCTCAATGCCACCCCACTTGTGTCCCGCAGGCGGAGGAGGGATAGGGGCGTCTTTGCTCAAGTTGAGGGTCACCATCTCTGGCAAAACTCGGAGCTGGTGTAGTAAAAAAAAAATCAAGAAAGCAAAAAGAGTTAGAGATATGGGCAAGAGAATACTCAACTTACTGGAGCATCATAGATAAGCTGTTCGAGATAACAGTAAAATCAACGGTTCTTACCTTCAAGCAACCAGTCTTGGGGTGTTCACCACGGCCACGGAAGAGACCTGGTGGTTCAACCATAAAGTTGCCCACCTTCTCCTTGCGGCCGTCTAAGATGGCGAAGCCGTACTTCTCCCTTAAAGCTTCTCTCTCTGCCTTGAGCTTGGCCTTCTCCTCCTTTGTCATGGCCTTCTTCTTCTCCCTCTGTTCTTGGAAGTACTCAAACATAGGGGTAAAGTCGCACTTTGAAAACTCCTTAATCTCTGGTTCTGTCTTGTACTGCTTTGCAACCTTCTTGAAGTCGTTAAAGAAGTTCTTCTGGAAAACTGGATTTTTGGCATGGTCCGTCTCTAGCATGGCGCCGAAAAATCCTGCAACCTCCTCAACCTCCGGCGCCAGCGTGATGGGCTTGCCTGTAAAGGATAGTAGAAAATAAATACACGCACAGCAGAAAGAAATCAAGACATGGAGCCATATTGATGTTAGAAAACATGAAGATGGGTATTGAACAATCCAACAACCTGCAATTCAAGTTCTTTTGTGACATACCATCATACTTCATCTTAACGTGAGACGGAAGAGGAACATACTCGGGAGCAAACAACACACCATTGTGGTGAAGAGTCGTCCATTTGACAGAGTCGTCCTGATTCTCCATATCAAGCCACCACTGATGCTCCTCTTCCTTCTCATCGTCGTCGTTCTCCTTCTTAATACGCTTCTTCTTACTGTCACCATCATCATCTTCTTCCTTGACGCGCTTCTTGGAGGACGATGTTGTCGATTTCTTCTTTGCTGGAGGTGGTGATGATTCCTTTTTTACCTTTCCATTCGTCTTCTTTGCTGGCTCGGCTTTTTTAGTTTGAGTCTTTTTCGGTGCACTCTTCTTTTTTGCCTAAAAAATGCATGAATGACAGAAAAAGTCGGATGAGCTGGCTGATCAAACTAATAAGCTCTAGAGAGGACCTTTTAGACTAATAATAGCAAACGAGACTTACAAGAGGCTCATCATCACTTGACGACTCGTCAGAAGACTCTTTGTATGTAGGAGTCTTTTTGGATCGGCCATTGGTGGCAGTATTGCGCTTAGCAAGCGGTACGTCTGAGTCTGATGCTGAATCACTAGCGTCGGAGAGTGCCGAGGAAGACCGTGCAGACGATGCTTTTGAAAGTGCCTTGCGGTCATCATAGTCACTATCAGATTCCTCCTTGATGGGTTTGCTGGCACCGTTAGTCTTTCTGCGCTTTCCGAGAGGGACATCAGAGTCGTCATCTATTGTTTGCAAACATCGTATAACACATTGTTAGCAACAATGGCGCTAAGGGAGTATCATTGACCTCCCCTCCCCCCCAAAAATGCTTCATATACGCTGAGTGTCCAAAAAAAAGGGTGACAGGGGAATGTAGGGCTGTGCTTGGTGAATTTAGGGGATAAGGAAGAGCCAGTTTGTTGAATGATCACAAAGAGCTCTTGATACCCACTTCTCGCATTGGTGGCCTGAACTCTCTTTTTTTTTGCCACTCTATTGAGATGGGGAAGTCGCGAATCCAGATAAAAATGGTAGACCACGCGATGTGGTTCGTGGGGGGCTAATTATCATAGCAATAATAGTATGGCATGCCACCACAGGAGCGAGCCACATTACAAGAGGTGGGTTTATCCATCCATCTGCGGCGGAGAATGGATCATCAGCATATCACCAAGTGGTTGGTTGGCATCGTACTGCGTCCACGCGTGGAAGACGCGCCCCCTCCTTCCCTTTTTATAGTCCTCAAGTGTTAATCGAGTGAGGAGGCGCCTAAAGGGGTAAGTACAAGACAGCACATGCAAAAAGACGGTCATGTGCACAGCTGCCTTGCATGTGCTGCTCAAATGATGGCGTTGGCGAGAGAATTCCAAAAACTGATCAGCTGTGCTGCAGCACCTACCTGACGAAATAGGTTTGGTCTGCTTGCGCCTAGCAAGAGGGATGTCGTCTGAATCTGAGCTGGACATTCTGTGCGATTAAGAAAGGTATAGGTGTTGAGGTGTCAGAGATGGGTGGAGGTAGGTGGTGGGAGGTGGTGAGGAGAGGAGGAAGGGATAAGTGAACACTTTTTTGCAGAGAAGTGAAGGTGGGGTGAAAGAACAAGACCAATGACTTGGCCAATTTTTGACCAAGTCATCAGTGGCTTATCCAATACTAACTTTATCACCCCTTAATTTGAATAGGAAATAATGGAACATCCCTTTCAACACACACACACACACACAAAAAAAGGTTCGGTAGTCGGTATTATGCAATCGTGAAAGGCAATCCCGACGCTTACAATGGTGCCTCTTCTATTATTGAATCAGCCCTGAAGTTTGATAAAAACAAGCCAATAATTTAACGCTAATGTATTTTGACAGTTTGTACAGTACTTCTTACTACGACCTTATACCGTTGTACCCTTGGCACAAATAGGCAAAGATCCTTTGCGCCTGATAGCTCTGGGGTTGCATGGAAATAACCAAGCATGCAAATTTGTTTACTCGCCGAATGCTAAGATTTTTCGGGACTTGAAGGAAGCACACAGCCCATTGTTACTGGACAGAGCACATACTATGACGGTACAATGACAAAAATACTCGCTATGCACACAGAAACCATTGAAACCAGTGGAGGGAGGGGACAGGATTTGCTGCGTTTTTTCTTTCGCAATTTATTCTATGCTTGCATGGCTTAAACTGATGTTACAAAAAGAGTGATGAGGTTGTAAAATGTTTCGAAATGGAAAAACTGAAAAATATTTAGCAGCTCTCCTTGAGGTAGGCAACAACGTCCTCACGCTCCTTGATCTTCTTGAAGCCGTTGAAAGCCATCTTGGTACCAGGAATGTATTTCTGTAATAAAAGAGATTTTTTTGAAAGGCATGTGTTAATTATCATGAGATAAGACCAGTTTCTGCTAAATATGATGATCGGACACAGCGCAAGGGCAGATCGGTATGCATAAATGGCATTAAACTCACCTTGGGGTTCTCCAGGTAGTCAATGAGGGTCTGCTCAGTCCAGACGACACCAGCGTTCTGGTTGGCAGCGGTGTAGGAGTAACCAGCAGCCTGGCCAGACTTGCGGCCGAAGATACCGTTCAGGTTAGGACCGACCTTGTGGGCACCACCCTATTTGGAGAACATCCAAAAGAAGAAAAGGAAATTAACCCCGACCGGATATCGGAACGGAATGCATGTCAGGAACGGAGTACTCTTCTTTTTTGTGGCAGTGCCGGATATCATTCTTTTTTCAAGTGTCTTCCTTATTCGTTGACAGTTAAAAAAAACTGGCAGGATCGACAACAGAAAATGAACAAGAATATGAGGTTGTAACATGGACCCATAGCGACTTACAGCCTCAACGGTGTGGCACTGGGCACAACGGGTCTTGAAAAGCTTAGCTCCAGCTATTGATAATGGTTAACAATGCCAATCGTTAGATCAAGAGCTACCAAGCGATTACTCAGTCGCGTTTGGAAGAGTGTCAGGGAGGAAAAATTTATGGTTCCAGACCACGTCCACAATCAGATCAGAACACGAATCAGAATGATCAGCGAGTCTTTGCCGATGTGGACACGGCGAACGATGAGAGTTGAGAGCACGACAAAAGCGGAGGAGACATTGGTAGTGATAAAGACAGGGTGGAGAGGGAGAAACCTACCAGCAGCGTCTCCGGCCATTTTGATTATATATGATGAGAGTGGGGGTGTAGGGTGGATGGGGTGATGAAAAGAAGAAAAATAGGAAGGCCTCCTCCGGTCTGGGTCCTTTTATCCAAATCGCAAAATCCGAAGAAGTGACGGTGTTTTCGACACATGCGTGCAAATAAAGTTTCGGACAACTCACAAAACGAAAACACTCAAAGCAGCCCGCCCGGGGTCTATTTCCGAGAGGCCGTACGTGGTGGCTCACGACCGGGTTGCTCATGACCGTTGAGAACATTAGCGATCAGACTCTTTGGCTCCCCTTTGCTCTTGCCATTCTACTTCTTTCGGTCGCTTTATGTTCGCGCACTGTTGAACATGTTCGGACCAAAGACTCCATGTGCGCGTGCTTATGCTCAGCGACGATCATGTTCCACTCGTCGTGGCACGTTTTTTTTTGGTTCAGGGAAGGGACAGATGGTTAGTATCGAGTGTTTGTGGAGAATTAGAAGCTTTTCTCTGTCAGCCCTTACTTATCCATATGTAAGGAGAATGGCAAGGAGGTAACTGTTGACAGTGTCCCCTGGGTACCTGCCTTTCGTCTCCCATGCACACGAAGACCAGTATAGCTGAGGAAACCAGCAGGGGACTGACATAGTTTCCTGCGCATTTAAGATTATCCCGGAAGAACCCCGCAACAAAAGTGTCAATGTACCCTTCATTTCCCTCTTCGAGCATCCTTCTCTTCCGGTCAGATCCAAGCAGCACGAGCTCTACCCCCACAAAGCATTCCGTAAAACTTTGATGTGTTGGGGTGCCCAGCCACACTTTATTCATCCATGGCCAATACAGACCACACGCACAATGCTGCGCGAGTTGTATGAAATTGATCACAAACTATAACCCCCGTAGTTGGTAGCAAATAAGAGAGGCAGATATTCAGGCTTCGTTTGATACATGACCGTAGTTTAACTGCATTTTATCAAGTGGAGGGTTGGACGTTCAACCCAGTCTACTGGAGAAGGAAGGCTCTATTTGAGCGTCAACTTTTGCCAGATAGTGTAATAGACCATGGAGGAACAGTATACAGGAAGACAGTTCAAAGAGAAGTAGGGAAAGCAGAAATATGAAAAAGCAAGGCTGAGACTCCTATTAAAACGTGTATATACGTGAAAGGATGTAGCAACAGAAGCAAAAGTCCAACTCAGGGCGCCGCTTCTTCATGGCAGCATGGCAGACTTATTCTTGCTTATTAGGTACTTGGGTTCACTCCCTCCCATTCTATTAGACAGTATAAGATTTTTTTTCTCGGACAATAGACACGAGCGAAGGGTTTCAGGAGTAAACCCATCTCATTGTCAATCTTTCATCACTTCATCTTATGATCAGCATCCCAACATGTCGCCATTGGATCACTATCTACGTTCCTACGCTCTGGAGATATTTGTTAGGCTGAATAACGCGCTTTCGCCACCAATAAATATTTTCCTTTCAAACTGCCGTAAAGCGCGACAGAAACTGCCCACCCAGGACACTCTCTTACCCTATCTGATACCCCTGATCTACATTCTACACAGCCGTGTTGAGTGATCGCTGTATACCACCTGTCCCAGCTCCAGGAGCACTAGATGACACTCATGAGAGACGCACGAAAACACTGCAGCCCCATTGAAAAGCTCATTATATTTGCAGTATTCACCATGGTTTCCAATTTGGACTTTCTGGTAGTCTTTTGGATTTGGATGCTTGCATAGACTGGACTGGAAGGGGACATATCCAACTCTAGGCATTTGGCACTTCAGCTCTTTATTCATCTGAAGGCAATATCTGAAAGGCAATTTTTATAGTGGGATAATACTGTACCACCTTTTTTTTCTTGGGTTAAATATTGGGAGAAAAATATTACTCAGGCTGATTGCAAGCAGGCAGTGTAGAAAGAATAATTCTAGTCGATAATGAATATATCATCCTTTTGCTTCTAACATAGCCCGAGCCTGTGTGAATAATACAGGACGAATACCAATGACCCAATGTCAACATATGAAATAAAAGAGACGCGAGGATATGGTGGGTTCATTCCTGAGCAAAAAAAAGTTGACAGGAAACATAAGCAATCGCATGGGCTTCGTGCACTTGACTTGCATGCAGTCGTGGACTTGAGCATCATCTCTTCCTTTCCACTGTCGTGCCCCTGAACCACACTCATTCATCCAACATCTCACAGCTCACATGCTAGCTCTGAGCGCACCTCCAGGCCAGGCACCAACACGGCAGCCATTTGTGCATTACCGATGTCTATGTTCTAGTCCAGGACCTAGCATCTCTGCGCGAAAGACGACACCACTTTTGCTCGAAGGAGGGGAACCTTCGTCAGCGGACGAAGGAGTCACAGAAGTTCCAGGAACGCCAACTCCCTCTCATGCAGGCCATGGGTCATCGCCCTCTACTGTTCAAAAGGACCCCACAACTCCTTCTCAGCCGTCACTAGAGGTTGTAGATAAGCAGCAAGAGCAAGATCAACAACAGCTACTGTCGCCCTCAGCGGTGCCTGAGAATACTCAGCAACAGGCGTTGTCGCCCTCTTCAGCAACAGGGCGTACCGAGGAGCAACGTCGCGAATTATCACCTGAGGAACTCTTTGCTTCTGGCAACAATTCAGACTCTACAGGGTCATTGCCGTTGTCACGACTCTATTTTTGCGACACGTGCGAGGAGATCCGATGCCCCAAATGTGTGCAGGATGAGATTGTCTGTTATTACTGCCCCAACTGCTTGTTCGACGTGCCGACGGCCAGTGTCAAATCAGAGAAGCACAAGTAAGTGGGGTTGTGAAGTCAATCTTCAGGGCATCACGAGGGTTTTGAGTATGTGCTCTTTTCTTATGTCATTTCACCCCATGCGCGAAACTTGCATATTCATATCATGTCTTCCCTGATTAAAACCCGCAAAATAGATGCTCTCGCAATTGTTTCGAGTGTCCCATTTGTCGAAGCACACTGTCTGTTGTCGCAGATGACCCTCTGTCTAGTCTGCCACTAGGAGATCAGTCAAGCACCACTCAATACCATCTCACTTGCAATACATGCTACTGGAACTCTCAGGAGATTGGCATGGTGTTCGACAAACCCAACGGACTAGCAGGTAACAACCTCCTCCTCTACATATTCTGTTGTTATGCATTACTTGTTCTTATCTGCATGTACTTACATTTCCTGCAAATCCCCCCCCCCAAAAAAAATGCAATTTTCAACAGAACATGTTCAACGTGGTGATGACAAACTGCCGGACATCAAGGAGTTTGATCGACTCAAGGAACATCTCGAAAAGTTCTTGCGGAATACCAGCATGAAACCAGGACTGCCTTCGTCCATCCTCTCATCCATCCAAACGGGCACCCTGCAGTCATTGCGGTACATGACGTCGGCTAACCAAAAGAGCCAGCCGACAGACGATATGGGGCATTATACGCCGGCGGTGCATATCAAGGAGGACACGGAGGTGTTGGAGAAGATGATGGGGCTGACCAACGTCAACGACGTGACGACAATGAACCAGCGACTACAGCAACTGCAGCATCAAACGTACTTTAAGGAGCAGCTACGTCCACAAAGGATTCAACTCCGTATTAAAAAATCAAAGCGATGCCGAACTTGTCGCCACATCTTGATCAAGCCAGAACAAAAGGCGCAGGCGACGCAGTTTAAGATTCATCAGATTGCGTTGAATTCGCTACCGGCGATCACAGTGTCAAGCGTCCAGCCATTGATTGTTCAGACAACTTCAAGAGTCATCCTGAGATTTACTAACCCGCGGCAAGAGGAGACCCAAGTTACTGTCCAGTATGGCGATGGCGCAATTCCTCACCACGGCGTGGTCATTCACTCACACCGGTTCTCTGTCTCTCCGTTCAACGAAGTGTGGGAATATGAGGTGGGCACAATTGCGGCTCCACCAGGCGCCTATCAAGAGAATGTGTTTGATCGCACTGCCAACTCTACAAGCATCGCACTCGATGTTACTCCAGTCGCTGAAGGAGAGGTCAAGGTATGTTGAACCATGGGTGGGATGGGTACGGCGGTAGTATGACTTTTTTCCTGTTTGATTGCCCTTGAGAAAATGGCAAACACAACTAACGCACCCGCGTCTCTTATAAAATTATATCAAATTGATGGTAGATCCCCTTGTTCATTACATTCGCTTATAAGACGCGAAGGATACCCTCGAGCACTGCGGGTTCGGAACGTCAGAACCAACTCGTGCTCAGTAGTGAGAGCCGACAGACATTTGCACACGATTATGAAGACAAGACAGTGTCTTTTTGGTCCGTTGTGGGACTCGGAGAGGCTATGCCAACAGTGGCACCTGCCTAAAATTGTACTCTCAATAATAATAAAAAAAACTATACATCCATTGACGGGTCTCTTTCAAGTGGAAGGTACTTTTTTTTTTACAAGGGTCTGTGGTCTGTTTTATTTCGAAATATACACAGGTGAAGAGGCAACAGAGGACAAGAGGATGTCGCAGAAAAAAAGAATGACTCGTACTATTCCACTGTTCTTTTCGAGATGAAGATTGGCTTATTTGCCGCCAAGGAGGCTTCGGGTGTAGGCAGTAACCTCGCCATCGGGCTCGATGTATTCAAGCTGAGGGTGGAGAGTCAGACTCTGAACAGAGTTGTCAGGAAGCTCGGCCGAGAAGCCAAGCAGGGCAGAGTCGTAGCGGTGACCGATCTTGCCACCTACGTGCATCAAAAGTGGGATTGGGTATTATTAGTACGATTGTTCATATATACCCGACTCTCTTCTTCCCTGTCGCAGACTGATACATGGGTACAGATGGAGCAATATAGGGGGAGGAATACATGACATAAGGAGCGCCAAGTAAAATTGGTACCCATGTGTGACCACATGGTGCAAATTCAGGGTACGCGTCACCACTTCCTCATTCGTTCAGCTCTTGTTCTCACGCCACCTCTCCACCCCTCCCTTCCCCTCAAAACCATATTGCAATAGAACAAAGGAGTTTCTCTGCCGTCAACACTTGCCTTGGGCCTCAACATCTTTAATGGCCTTGTCAATCTCTTCGCTAGGGGTGCCATCTACACGAATAAAGAAAAAAAAATTCAATAAGTTGTTATTGGTTAGAGGTGCCAAGAGGTTGGTCATTGTGTACCCAGTCGCACACGAATCGTATCCAATTTGCACATCAGGTGTCAGTATTTTGTGATGATACGGGCATGACATACCTTTGAACACGACAATGACTTTGTCTAGGGACACAAAAAGGAGAGTGAACGGTTGGTAAGTATCTGAGTTGTTATTTCACGCGAAGAGGGCGGCAGCCATGACACCCATTCCCAGAATGAGAGAGAGAGAGAGAGACTTCTCATGGAATGACACTGTTGCATGCATGAATGGAGACACTACAGAGCCTTCCCTGCTTCTTGGCCTGTTGTTTAACCACGACGACAAAGGAGTAGCAGAGCTCTTTCATTCGTGTATATTCATGTGTCGGGTGTATGTTTTCTTCCTCTTTGTCCTTTCAGGGCATCTATATCTTATCCTTACTGGAGGGCATCTTGGAACGAGGAGTGGTAAGAAAACGGCGTGGGGTGGCGAGAAGAAAGCGGCGAATGGTGGTAAAGTGAACAGGGGTTGGAGTGAAGGGGGAGAGGATTGAGAAGAAAGGTGAAAGTAGGCCCTTTTCCTCCTTTGGGAAAGGAAGGAGGGGGGTGAGTGGCTCACCACCCTTCCAACCAAGAAACAGTCACCCGCCTTTGCCTACGATGGTTGCTTGGCTCATCAGTAGCAGTAAAAGTGGTTGGTGCCCTTGTTACTTTGCTCTTTCTCATGCAACCATTGTATCGACTGACAGGATGTTCCCATTGACCACATCGATGACGCCTCTTTCCACTTTCTGAAGCAAAAAGTCATTGGCATTGAGCGCATATTCTTTGTGTGATATCCACACAGGCACAATTCCTGCACTAGGAATATAGTTTTCCATGATTCCTCTCCGATGCGTTTGTCAAAAACATGATGTAACACAAAAAAAAAGGTCTTTGTTCAAGGCCACCGAGTGTTCAACAGGAAAGATATGCTCTTGGATACCCTTGATTTCAGAGAGCTGGTGCAGTGAAAGCAACTCTGCCATTTGTGCAGTAGGCAGCGACTATTTCTGGTACTTTGCCAATCTTTCTGGGCAATTTTATTTTCCATGTTCCCCAGCTTGTATATTCTTACCAAACGCTAATCTTGTGCGACGCTGGCGACCATGATGGTTGTAATGGTGAATAGCTTTATTTTTTTTTTGAAAAAGAAAGAAGAAACGAAACTTGAATGCAGCAGTTTCTGCTTGGTGCAAGGGCTATTGGAACGAATCAACTGCGTTTTTCCTTTTGCCCCTGTCCGTTGGCATCTCTTCTTCAGCTGCAAATAATCCAGACAGCGGTGTCACTGACTTGTCTGTTTCAAAAATAGAAACATTTCCTCTCTTTATCTCTCTGCTTGTGTGTTTTATGAATAGACATCACACATCTTTTTAGTTTACATCCTACCCCTGCTTCATTCTCTTTTTTTTTTTCATTTTTCACAATCCCTCCTACCTTTGTATAGCATCGATGGCCATCCCGTACGGCAGGCAGCGGGCGTTTTTGGCCGCATTACTTCTCTTCTCCATTGGTTCGCTGCTCACCATTTCCCTGCATCCCACATTCTCCACTGATCAGGATAAGGAATGGATTCCGTCCCGAAGGAAACCATGGTCGACAGACAGAGAGGACCCAGCTCGCTCGTCTTCTTCGACACAACCGTCTGCCGACCTGACAGGCAGTATGGATGAGCCCGCAACGGGAAACACTATTAAGATTGCCCCTGACCCTGATGTGTCCAAGTTACCACCAATTGGGTGGCTCAAGTCATATCTCCGAGATAGTTTCCTCGACATCTCCAAGCTGGACGAAAATCTCGAGGATCCCATGCGGCCCGTTCGAGGCAAAGCTGCTGCCGAGCAATCTCGGTTACGGCTCGAGGAGAGTGATTCCAACAATGACAGCGAGGTGGATGAAGACGACGAGGTCGAGGTGGAGGACGAAATTGGCAACAGTGGCAACAGTAGCGAAGAGCCCAAAGACGTAGAGGATGACAGTAACACCGACACCTCTTCCACTTTGGGTTCACCCCAGGAACCAGCAGCTGAGGAGAACCACCAGGAGGGCATTCAAAATGAGGAAGACAAGAATAGCTCGAATGGGGGTGACGGATTGGAGGAAGACGAAGAGGACAACGATACTACCGATGACGAGGATGACGAGGAGGCCAAGGCTCTTCGTGAGAAGGAACAGATGGATCAAGCCGAGGTCGACGACGAGCTTGGAGGCGATGGTGAAGTAGCAGACGAAGAAGACGTCGAGGTGACAGACGTCCAATCGGACGGTGATGAGACAGTAGACGATGAAGATGATTTAGACAACACGGATGACGATGAGGAAGAAGAAGAAGAAGAGCAGGTGTCAAGAGATCGATCGCTGGCCGATTTTGATCTCAACAATAACCTGCCCACCGACGAAAGCTACATGCTGTTTATACCGTCGGGTGACACCATTGAACAGCAGTTCTATTCGCTTGTCACTGCCCTCTGGATGGCTCGCCATGCCAATCGTACTCTGCTGATCCCGCCGCCCATCATACCATCGCCCGTTCTTCAGCCACTGCTTGCGCCAGATTTTGTCGCCCAGAAGAGACGACTCGTCTGGAGCTCGTACTACGACCTCCGATGGATCACAAGAGTGCAAAAGATCAAGTTCCTTGACTCGGTTCGCCAACGATTGCCACTGACCTTCAGCGATGCCATGCTGCAGGAAGAGACTGAGCCATCGTCACAGGTCCAGGAGACGCCTGACCAAGTAAAGGAGTTGCAGTTGACCTGGACTCCCATCCAGTGTCATGGCCCACCCACGGCAGGTACCTGGAAGAGACTTGACTTTGCAGGCCGCCATTTCCTCAATTCGTACGGTCTCCAGGCCAACTTCCAGATCCTTGGTGATCGGTACTGGGACCTGGATCCGGCAGCAATCCACAAGCATTGGCGATACATCCCGTCACCACTGGTGCCGGCATCGTCACTGGAAGGCGTGCAGGACGATCGGGACCGCGACCACCACCAGCAGCTGATTTGCATTTCGGGAGCTGATCAGGTCGGATTGGATAATCCAGAGATGGAAGAGCGAATTTGGGAAGAGATAGGCTCCCTGATCCGGTTTTCAAAGGCAACAATCGATAAGGCGAATACGGGTATCGCGCGTGCGTTGCGTGGACTGGAACGCACCGATCGTATGCACGGATTCATTGGTGTACACTTTGAGAAGATGCCACCGAAAGAGGTGTGCAACCCAGGACTGGCAGACGCTTCTTCGCAGGATGGTAAAGACCTTACTGTAAGCTTGCCGCCATCGCCATCGTCATCGATGTATATGCAATGCCGCTGGACGGTCGAGATGGTGTCAAAGCGGATTGCAATGCTGCAGCAGGAAGAGGGCAAACCGCGCCCTGTTGTTGTGACAACGACGGAGACGGATCCAGAGATTTTGCGCCAGATGGATAATCAACCAGGCTGGTTGCGAATCGAGCACGGAGTGGACGACGACGAGGGTGCCGTAGGACTGTTTGATCCCCTAGGTTTGGACACCGGCGACAACCCAAATGAGGCGACACAGTCGGCCCTCTCAACTGGCTATGCACATCAAGTTGCACGAGCCAGAATACATTCGGCAGCAGCCATTTTTGTCGGAAGCCGCAGCTCGCCATTTGATGTGCATGTCGCTTTCCGAATCAAGTATGAAGGGCGTCTCAAGACCATTCCTCCTAGATGGGAGTTGTATTAACTTAGTTTTATTTCACAATCTTTAAGCATTTACATATGTCCTCTTTTTCGTATTTATTCAAATACCCACATTAGACTTGGTATACATAACGACACCCCACTAAAGCGCATACCACTTTTTTTTTCTTGCAGTGCATCAAAAAAAGGGGCAGGGTTACATGACGGATGTGGTTGTATAAATCGAAGAGTCTTTTGTATACCAGATGATCGAGCACGGATGATATTGTTCTACCCTGTGTCGAACACGGACTGCGTCAATGTATCATTTTGAGACTTTCCAACCACCAATATCAGTGAAAAGGAGCTGTCATCAGGTAAGTGTTAAAGAGAGTACTCTCAGCTATTATAGAAGGAAAAAAAAAGGATGGTGTATGTTTTCCTTGTTTCTGCACTACTACCATGTAACTTTTGCCTATGTCGTTAAGATGTGATTTGTGACAAGTTGGTTCAAGGCCTTGGTCACGCTCAACATAGAAAAAATAAAGGAGTCTGAATGAGCATCTCGTGATATGTATGCATTTTACTTGAGAGCACTTGCATAATATGCACAACCAAAGGAACTGTGTCATGCTGGTTGTAAGTCATGGTGTATATTCATCTTGTGGTCATCCGCAATAAATTGTTTATGAGGTAGTGGTATCATGAAGGAAGATATCCAAATCATATTTTTTAATGCTCTTACAAAAGCAAGTATTGAGTTGACACCGATTCATGTACGATCCAGTCCTCAGTCTAGAAATACTACCTATTTATGGCTGGAGACGCGTAAAAGCAGTTTTTATATCATTTCGTTTTTGGCGTTTCTACGAGGAGCGCATAAAAGTCTAGCAACTCTAGTAGTCAGCAACAAGTATGTGACTGCCAATTAAAAGGGGTTGCATTACCCACCCGTGAAAAAGAGAGGGGGGGGGAGTTCAACAATATGTACTCTAGCTTGCCATTAAGGATAAGTGCTCGCTCCTGTTAGGCAACCATCCAGTGGATGAAAGTCCAAATGTCAGAGAAAGCTTTGCAGTGTTAGGGTGAATCGGCATTATAACAATCAAAAGAATTGGCTCTCTTTACTACCTCCTATGAAATGTTTCCTGCTGAGCTCGCTTCCAGTCGCCGTCGACCTCTGGATTCAATGCTCCTAGACGTCCTGCAAAGCGATCGACACCGCGTGCACCACCACCACCACTGCCACCGCCACTGTTTAATGGTGGCCTATCATCGCGATGACGATCACGGTCGCGATCACGGCCGCCACGATGACGATCCCGATCTCGGTTACGACGACGATCCCGACCACCACCACCACCGCTGATAGGTCCAGCTCCGCCACTGTCGATTCCAGAAGGTCTTGCACCACCGCGAGGTGGTTGATCGCCCGATCGCATCATAATTGCAATATCGATATAATCGCCTGTGACAAAGCTGATCGACTCCAACGTCTTTTCCAAAGCCTTGGATGGTTGAGTCGTAGAAATAATCCATTCAATATCATTGACAGTTTTGGTCTCATCACTGGACTTTTGATTCTGAGAAGGAAACGATGGTGCCGCAGCTGAAGGGGAGGAAAGTTGTTGTTGCGGTGATGGCGATGATACTTCTGGTTCTAGATAGACGGTGCCAACATCACGAGCGACATAGGTGGCGCGGTTACGATCGAGTGAGAGGACACGGAACTGGAGTCGGACGTATTTTGTAGTCTCGGGTCGTGATCCTCGTCCATGGCCACTACCACCACCACCACCACCTGCTTGGGAGGAGCGACGCTGAGAAGAGGGCGCGATAAGTTGTTGTGCTTGAGGTGATTGATTAATGACCTCTGGAATGGCCTGTTGTACAAGTGTCGCAATCTCGCCCAAGGTAGCGTTCTTCCACGTGTAGAGCTGGAGTTCTTCCTGTGCTGGAGGTGTTGACGTCAGCGTGAATTGGTCGACTCTAGTTTTTTGCCACGTTTTGAACCATAGGCAAACAATACGGGTGGGTTATGAAGAATTAAGAGTTGGAGTCAATAATCAAGTGTACAAGATTGTTTCCAGCTTTTTCTTTTTTTCATCAAAGGCTTCTATCCTTGACCTACCGGTGAAAAGAGTTGACATGATAGTACATTCGCAACAAGAACGGGCAGAGCTAAATATTGCGTCGCGTAAAAGAGTTCAGAAAAGAGCATCCAAGGGTGAGTTTCAAATCCAACTGATGAACACGGCCAGTTCATGCTACTAATGCGTAATGCCGGTCTTCATCGTCAAGTACCCTCTCGCGATCCACCGCGGGTATGTCTGTTGCCTTGCTGTCTGTCATGTCCAATGATGCTGTGTAAAGATGCTCAACCATTTACAAAAAAAGGCAAAGACAGGTTGATCAATGTACCACAAGTAGAGATATGTAGCATCGAAATTGCAGATTTTTGTTGTGACACAAAAAGTTCAGAGGGGATAGAGAAGAAATCCATTCATTTAAAAAGTCTTAGAGTGATCCGTTCGCGTCTCGAGGTACTACGGGCTGTGGATTGTTCAGTGGCGCCTGTTCTCCTCCCTTTCCTACTCCTGCTGCTCCAGCGACAGAGGGTTGCCCTTGGGCAGGTGAAGGTACAGAAGGTGCTTGCTCCGGCTGTTGTTGTGCCGCTGCTTTCACCTGCTGTTGTTGAAAGTCATCCTCCGACTTGATTTCTACTGGTACTCCATCAGGACCAATTTCCTTGCGGACCACCTTATCCTGATTCCGTAGATATTGCCAGTGGTAGTATTGCTTTTCATGCACAAACGCGCCCGTTTCTTGTTTCAGAAGAGCCTCGCGGAATGATGGGTATTGGAGCAGCGTCAGGAAGTGTAGACAATGTGGATAGCTATTGAAAATTGATGCAACAGAATAGGGTGTTCGGCCTACATGTCAATATCGTATTTAAAAAATAGCGTAAAACAGCAAACGAAGAAGCTCGTGCGTGCAACGTTATATCAAGCTGTCCTTTGCCACAATGTTTGCCTTCCGCAGAGATTTCTTTATCGTACATGATGAATTTGGCGTATTCTGGTTTCCGAAAGTACTGAAGATAGTCAATATAGTTGAGGAATGCCGGATCATCAAAATATCGCTGTTGTGCAAGATCTACAAGTGGGAGACAAAAAGGTCAAAAAAAGGATGCTGCGTCAGCTTGGTAAACGCGTTGGTTCTCCTCCTCCCCCCAGACTAGTGTTTCTCATGTCTTTTGGTCGCATGAACAAACAGCATGTCGTTGTCCAAGATGCATCCACAAGTTTTCGAAACAAAGAAATGCGTACTGTGCAGGTACCAAGGATTGGCAAGACATTGTACAAATTCGAGTTCAATTTGGAATCGTTTCAGTCGCTCTTGCTCATCTTCGGGCTGTCCGAGTAATGGATTAGATGGCACATCTGCCGGAGGATGATCCGAAGTTACTCCTGTGTCTGTTTCCATTATATGTTATAATTTGTACAAGACGAATGCAAAGGCAAAAGAACTAGGAAGAGGGGCTTTAATAGGCTACAAAAAAACATGGTGGCAAACACAAGAAAAATTTACTTTTTAGACTTTATCCGTTTTAGAAGTGGATGATGAGGTAGACAAAGGTCGCATGGTTGGGAAGGCGAGCACATCACGGATATGGTGCGATCCCGTCAGGATCTGACAGACACGATCCACTCCCATGCCCCATCCCGCGGTTGGTGGTAAGCCATATTCGAGCGCGCCACAGAAAGCCAAGTCCATTGGCTGTGCTTCTTCGTCACCCGAATCCTTGTCCTGCTGTTGTTTTGTGAATCGCTCGCGTTGTTGGACTGGATCATTCAACTCTTCATAGGCATTTACAATCTCTTTCCCTGCCACGAAGAGCTCAAATCGGCCAGCCACGACACGGCCCTGAAAAAAATCATTAAATTACACAAGAGTACCAGGCGTTAATATCTTGTAGACCAAGATAGAGCAATCCTTTTCACATCAGAATACAAAATAAAGCACTTACAGATGGCAGTTGAATGTCTTTGGCAAGAGGACTCATGATAAGTGGGTGGCCCCAGAGGAAAGTGGGCTGGATGCACTCGGGCTCAATAAACTGAGAGATGAGCTTATCCATGATGCGAGGAACTGTGTGTGGTGTTGAGACATAGATGTGGTGTTTCTTACACAATGAGAGTAGCTCTTGGACAGGTTCACCTATAATCACGAGAGGACGATTGTAATTGTTAGTTGTGGAAAGAGGACATTGAGGCTGTAAATTGATGGCCGCTCGTCTTGGATAACCAATGAAGCTGTAGTATTCTTACGGTTGAGATCAGGTAATGGCTCACCGAGCTTTTCCTCAAGAGTTTCCATGATGTTGATCCTTCTAAAAGGCTTCTGGAAAGAGATCTCAATCTGCTTGTCCTCCATCTGGTGCTGGATAGTTGTAGACCCACAAACAGTCTTTGCCATGCCTAAGCGAATAGAATAGATATTGACGTGCAGAGGATGAGTGGATCCATACGGTTAGAAATGCTACTGAGTATTCCTGTACCTTATATCCTTCCTCATGATTTTCTCCGATATGCCCTTACCTTCAAGCATGTCTTCAGTCGTCGCAAACAAGTCTTCCAGTGAAGCATATGCTTGGTAAAACTCGCAAGTAGTAAATTCCGGATTGTGATCAGCGTCAATACCCTCGTTGCGGAACTGTTTGCCCAACTCGTATACGCGGTCCATTCCTCCGATGACCAGTTGCTATTTTTTCATCGAAAAGATAAAAAAAGGAGCCTATGACTTAGCAGATGGAATTAAAATAATACATAGTCCAGGAGAACAAATATACCTTATCAATTGGTCCGCTACTTCTTATTGGGATGATGTTGACAATTACCTTCAAGTACAGCTCTGGTGCGACACGCATCTGCATATCCAGGCCAAGGGCATTAGCATGGGTCGCAAAGGGTTTGGCATTAGCTCCGCCTGCTTGTGTAGAGAGAATTGGCGTTTCGACCTCCAGGAAATGGCGATCGTCAAAGAACTTGCGAATGTATCGAATGATCTCACTTCGTTTCCTGAGCTTGTCCACCCCCTCGGTATTTATCAAAAAGTCGATATGCCGGTTCCTGAATCGCTTCTCAGGGTCGCGAAGGCCAGATTTTGTTGGAAGCGGATGCAAGCATGGCGACAACAGCTGGAGAGCGTCGGTAATGAACACACTAAGTTGACCTGTCTTAGTTTTGCCCACATACCCTGTCAGCTCTATTTGGGAGAAGAGTAACAAAATCAGAATGACAGATGAATAAGAGTCCTAGGAGCATTTTGAGTAGTAGGTTCAACTATGCAAAACGGCCTGAAGCATTTTTGAGATAACATACGGACGTGGTCACCACGGTGCAAGTGTTTGGCTAGGCGAGAAAATTCTTCATCCGATCCACTATACATGCGCCGCGAGAAGACAGCCTGGATCGGATGTCCATCCTGTATGATATCAAACCATATCAATTTCGAGCTTGAGTCACGCTTGGTGTGTACACGGCCTAATGACAGGATGATAAAGCGAATAGATAAAAAAAATTGTAACATTGTTTTATAGTTTGCATCTTCGATACTCCCCATATAAAGCGTGGATGGGTTACATGCAAGTGTGTGGTCTTGGCACTTATTACCTACCATTGATAGTTACTTTTTGCGACTCATCTTTGGTGCCATTACTGAGCGTTTCCTCGTATTTGCTTATCAGATCACGCACCGGAACGACTGTCGACTGGAGTTTAGGACTTGGTGGCTGATACCTTGGGTATGCTGTGAATCCGGCCTGAGTAAGCTCTTGAAGTCGGTCAACGTACCAGTTCGTTGTTGAACCTGTTTCCTGTGGTTCGGTTACATTCGAGTCTGCCTTGGAGGATGTGGAATAAGCTTGGCGAAGAAAGGGAACGAAGGGTCGTGTCACGCATATACCACTTGTTTGAGTGAGGTGCAGAGGAAGGCTGCTCTTCCGAGCAGCAGCCTTGAGACGGAGACTGCGAGCAATGTGGCTCATTTGAACAGGGCCAGAATGAAAGTTATGGATGGGCAGACACAAATGTCACAGGTTTAACAGAGGCACATGTCGGAGCAAAACTTGATCAGAAAAAAAAAGCTTGTTCCTGAGGCGATCTCCCCCTCCTGCAAGATTCAGCCTCATATTTTCTTACGAGGTCTAGATCGTGTCCGTGAGGCGGTGCTTGTAAGCTTTGCCCCCTTGGAAACCCTGAATGTCGGACGACATAAGATGGCGCAGCTCATCATTCTTACATCCATCATCCCCCATTCTCAACCAACTCTACGAAGATGAAGACTCTTCCCTTTGAGTGCCTATTGTTGGTGATAGACAACACAGAAGACCTTCCCACCTTAAGTGCTCTCCTCCGAGTTAACCGCTCCTTCTTTCATGCCACATCTTGCAAGCTCTACCGCGACCCGTTTGCTTATCTTTGCAAAGCAAAAGACAAACAAAGCGCATTCCACAGGCTCGAGCACCTGTTACTTGCCCTTTCACCAGCGGAAGATGAACGTGTCAATCGATATCGACGCATGTACTACGTTCAGAGGGCAGACGGTCATCGACAAGGATTGCCTACAACCGACTACCTAAGTTTGATCCGCCGATTTGATTGGGGCACAATGCTAGAAGAATGCCGCGGGTACATAAGCTCTTACCGCAATATGTGCATCTTCTCGTCCGAGTTTGGCATGAATGCACACCTTACGGCAACTGGTCTACAGCACTTGTTGACCTGGGCTGTGTGCGGACACCAGCCCGAGAACATCGAAAGCCTTTACATCTATGCGCGAGACGCACCCCAGTATACCCCGGTCATGGCCAGGTGGACCAGTCTACAGTCTGTTGTTCTCGACGCTACGACTTATCGCTCGCACTCCATCGATGAAAGAACACTTTCAAATTTGACAAGCGCCCATGAGTTCCTCACTAATCTACAAGTCCACCGTGGTCCAAGGAGCCTTCAGTCAATCACTCTACTTCATGGAAGATCACCTGAGAGTCTGCCGGCGTCCTGCAAGAATATCAGGCAAGAGATCATGCGACACATGGCGCCATTGCACCGACCTAGAGAGATTACACCAGAGAATTGGGATCAGTTCTCAGCCTGGGCGGGTGAGATTGACTGCGGCAATGTGCGTCATGTCTGTCTAATGGATTCAACGAACTGGGATGCTATCTACCGATGGTGGCCAGATTTCTCGCTGCAGACACTTTTTCAGCAGTGTCGTCGGTTATCGAGCATCGACTCTTATGTGAAGGATGCCAACTATTTCCAATGGGCGATCGCAGAAAAAACAGCCTGCAAGTCGAAACAAAGGAGTGGCAGTGAGGAAGGTGGGAATGATGCATTTGGCTATGGTGTCAATGGTAACAGTAGCGATGTATCTAGACACGTCGATGGCCACACGCTCCGTCCGTTTCCACTTCGCGAGGTCACATTGAAGATTTCCAACTCTGTTTGGGATGCTGTCGTCGCTGATTTATTTCATGCATTTGATAACACACTCGAGCATGCAATACTGTATGCAATAAACGATGGTCCAGAAACATCGCAGCATATTGGTTTGCTAGAATGTTCACGCCTGCGGTATTTGCAAATCCAAACACCCCATGAGCTTTCGCTAGCGCCTGATGCATTGGTACGATGCCCTCAGATAGAACATATCGAGCTCTTTGACCCAATGAGCTTGTTCCAGTACACTCACGACCAAGTACGTCGGTGGGATGTTTGCCAGTGGCCATGTCTCCAGGTACTGAGACTCACAGGCTCACCAGCTATAGAATTTCATCCAGCGACATTGCATAAATGTCAAGCACTTCAGAAACTGTCTCTACGCAACATGTTCTCCAAATCGGCAAGTGAATTTTATCCGAACATAAGTTCAGAGGCCCGAGAGCAGGTGGGGAAGCTCTGGACTTGGGATTGGCGTCTCCCGTATCTGACGGAATTGAACTTGATGGGCGAATTTGCAGAGTGGTTTGAGATAAAAACTCTAGCGTCCCTGCCAAAGCTCCAGACCCTAAAGTTGGAGCTACTACAGCGAAAGCGAAAATCGCTGGATCTTCCAAAGGCGTGGCGCTGGACACCATCTTCGCCCATAAGCGATGAATCGGATACCTCTAGGAATAACGAAGATGCTACTAGCAGTGAGGGTGGCTACAAAGACTATCGCTATGTAGCCTCGACACTCACGGAAGTCACATTCATGGGTCGATGGCATATCCTGGACGACACACTCGAGGCGCTCCTGCTCGATGTCCTTCCAAACCTGCAAACTCTCAATATAACCGAATGCTATGGATTCACTACGGCCTGCTTCGTCGAATCTCTTCGTCGCCATCCTTCCATTGTCTCCTCGACCAGCTCTCGTCAGCTCACCAAAGCGGATATAAAAATGATGGGTTTGACCACCACAGAACCTTCATCGACACCAATTAGTCAACAACAGGCACGATCTTCGCCTACTCTGGATTTCAAAGGCGGGAGACTCTTTTTTCTGAAATGAAATTCAGCACCCAATGTTACCGCCAAGTGTTTCTAGTATATGGTGATATACTGCCCTCACCTTCCCCCTTCCTGCTCAACTGCCTTTGTCACAATATGCTTCACGACACAGTTTGTAAGGAATGATGTATTAGAAATATGTCCCTATGATGCATTTATCCATGCTCATGAGCTCGACGGATTGTTTTGCTTCGGCTCTGTGCTAGCGGATGCCAAGTCATTTGTATTATCGTGAGCAATGGTTTCTGTTGTTGGTTTTTGTGCATCGCCCTCTTGCACAGCTGATGCAATAAGATTTTCTGGGGAATCAACCGGCTCTGTAGATGAATTTTTCAACGCCTGGTCCTTGTTCTGTGGTCTCATTTCGTATAAAAACTTGAGGGCAAGGCCTGGATAAGCTGTAGCATTAATCTGGTCTGGCTTGAGCTGCAAATCTTCCTCCGACGCATTTTTCTTGTCTACAACAAGAACGCCATCTTTCAGCAGTTTGGCAATATAGTTGTCTGCTATTTCGTTCAGCTTTTCAGGCTTGTGTATTTGTCGTAGACGAGGGTAGCTCTTTGTGAGGAGAATCTTGATACTGTCAACAGGATAAATCTATCGTAATGGCATAATAAAAATGTGCGGAGAAAAACTTTTATTAATACAGTGGTATAGCCATACATTTGTCATGTTATTCCCATGTTTCATATAATTGATACCTACCCTTTTCGACTTAATCTTGAAGTGCAGAAACTCAATCACGTCGTCATACTCCTCCTCAGGGGTCATGGGAAACCGCTCTTCCCAAGGAACATAAGTTGATTTGTACTTGTTACGCAGCATATTTTCATAGATGGCTTTACAGGCAAGTGCATCGACCGCCGAGTACCAGATTGCATCGCGGTGAAGAACCTGACCATCAAAATCCCATCGATAGATATCATCTGTCTTGACGACTGACCAATCCTCAGCACCGTACATGTAATCAAGATCCTCGAGAGATGTCAGGGAGGTACTATTTTTCTCCAACGCCATTTTACCCAAGTCCACCAGGCCCTGAACCTTGAGACCATAACCACGGAGTAATTCTGCTGCATCGTTTTCGATCGACACGCCGACCTTGAGCTGATTTGGGTCCTCCAGAAATTCTCGAAGAATATCTGGTATCCGGCCTCTTTCCTGGCCCTCACGGGTCATGTAGAAAAGTTGCACAATCAGACAGACGTCTTCTGTTGCGATCTGGAGGATAGATGTCCGGTTGTTGGTCGAGCTCTCCCAAGTTCGATACACTGTCGTCTCGGAATCGAACCCAACAGCTCCAATCCCGCCCCGAAGCGTTTTATAGTACTCTTGCATCAATGCAAGGGCATCCGCACATTTCTTTGGTGTATCGACAACGTGGATGTTGGGTCCATAAAAAACCTGGCGTGCTCCAACCTGACGAAGTGCGGAACACAGAATTTCAAGCTCCTCTGAGATTCGACCCGTTGGACGAGGTTCAAAGGTTGGAGTGGCGAGTGAATCAGGCGCAGTGGTAGTGGAGGAATAACCAGAGACGTATTTTTTCATCTTGCGAATGTTGGGCACCCTGTACGGAGGGACATAGCCCGTACCCTTCTTAACGAGCGATCTTACAGAAGGGTGGTGTTGGTGGCGATGCGCGGTGGCATTTTCAGTGGAGGCTGTTTTGAGACGTTGGTGCGTTGTGCGGGCCAGAAAGCGACGTTGAAGAGGTGATGAAGGATACATAGTCCGATCGGATGTTTGGAAGCTACAAGATAGGCCATGTGCAAACTGGTGTTGCTGTCGTTGTTGTTGGAGTCGAGTAATTCTTGTCGTATATAAAGTTAGGCTGCGTTGCTGCTGTTGTTGCTCTGTCCGCAACTGAGCTCGACAAACAACTGTTTGCAGACAAGGCTGAGTATTAGTGCTTCGAGCCCAATTCAACATGTTACTTGTCCTTGCATGGTGGATTCGCCATGTCGAACATCCACCAAGTCTCTGCATGGCATTCATGGCACGCCTTCACGCTGTGTGTGAAATGCCGTGATCAGGGGAGAGAGAGGGAAGTCGATCAGTGCATCGACTTTCATATTGCTTCCTATTTCACCGAAACTCACGGTCACACAGTTCGAATCATTGAATCGAGGCCCTCCAAATGGGGTTTACTTGTGCATGGGCTCAATTGTGATCCACATGGCTGTGTGTCACCTCGCGACAGTCCTATTTCAACTCTCTGCAATGTGCTTTCCTCCATAAACTACTGATTGTTTGTGGTGAAGGATGATTAGTACAACGATTTGACGCCACCGTGAACATATTAACGAAGCAATAGCGTAGCGACAAAGCTTGAACCATGTACAACATCAGCCTAAGGAGTAGAGGAACATTGTGGCCATAATAAAGCTGAGACTTTTTAATGTGCTATTTTCCTTTATTGCTGTAATGCACCATTGATAGTACACCAAAGGTAGATGATTCAGAGATGTTTATATCTGAAGTTCTTTCTGTCTTGGCCGTTATTCATCTTTGGATTCCCATACGTTCAACCTCGCACTCAGCCTACTTAATTTTTAATCCTTTACAACCCCCTTTTCCTTTCTATTGCCATGTTGAAAGTCCTAGTTTTAAAAAATAGATTCATGTTCGATAAAGCCATCCTCCTTGGCCTATTATTTGATCAACACTCGTAGAATCCAGCGTACTTCACTATTCGTTCAATTCAACACTCCTTACCGCCATGCGATCTCAGTATTGTGTTCAACATTTTTATCGATGAAAAATATAGCTTAAATTGGACAGTCAGCGCAACACCGAGACTCACAACGATGGGTAAGTAGAAACAGGATGAATGGCAAAGTTTATGATCATTTACACCAGTCGTGACAAAGTAATCGGCACAAGGTTGGAACGTGAACTATGGAACATGAATTATCTAACCGATATGCTCTCATCGATAAGTGGGGCTTTCTTCATATGGTTCATTTGGAAGTGCCTAATGAGACTCTACATAGTTCATTGATCAGCACCGAATGGAACTCCACAGGAATATCACCAAGGAGATTAAAAAAAAAACAATGCACAGACCACGCGCACCGTTGACATTGTAGCCACCACTTCGTCCTTGGATTGGCTATTGACAACGAACAGCAACATCAACAAAATTTTGATTTGTATCTGGTTAGATCGACAAAAACAAAAGGATCAGCAACTTTGGATAAGTCAACACTGCTATATGTACATATTCACGCGCTCTCCTCATCCGTAACTCGCAGCGTAATAAAAGGGGACAATAAAGGTGCATACTAATTTTGTATTTGATTTGCAAACTATCTGCTTTATGGCAGAAAAATGACTCGCCGTTTTGTAACAAGAGTAATGTGTAAGCGGATCCAATCTACGAACACGTTGCTATGTCGCTTAACACTACGAATGGAGAGTGAATGCGAGGGCAAAAATGATTACTAAAGTGTCAAAGTATTGGACCGAGGAAGGATATAACAGCCTACAAAGCTGGTCGAAAGAACATGCGTTAAGTCGTTCATCGCATCATGTTCCGTGGGTGCTCAGGAATACTACGTACTCCTCTGAATGGTTTACAGTGCACAAAATGCTGAATGTATTGTTTGTAGATGTCTCATTACGTACTTCCTGTAGTCTTCAAATCATATTTACGTTGGAGAAACTCCAGACGTTCTCCTGAGTTCTCGTGGCCATTGTTTGCCGCTTTCTCGTACCACTCCATCGCCTGGTCTATGTCTTTCGGAACTCCACGACCTTTCTCATACATTCGACCGAGGTTGTGCTGAGCCGCTATATATCCTCTGGCTACACCTTCGTGGTACAATGAGATGGCATCTGAGTCACTTGTTGGTGCTCGATAATGTGGGGATGTCAACCATTCAATATGGAGAGCAGCAGCAGGATCTT